>VZSF01010837.1:1143960-1263957 GCA_013398295.1 Chionis minor | reverse complement strand
CCGGCCCAAACCCACGACAGAAGATATCGTATGATACTGAATGATTAGATATTGAAATGTCAAATGAAAATTAAGTGTTGGTAAATATGAAATAGTTAAATGAAAGTCTAGTTACCCGTTCATCATGATGGAGTTTAAATAAACTACTCTAAATAAGGAAAGGGATCTTTGGATCTTTGTTATCTCTCTAGAATCACCAGTTCAATGATCGTCAGCCCCCAGAGGAAAACAGGATGATTGTAAAGACATGATAAGAAGCCTTGTACCACTGTAGAAATCTGTGGCAAATGCAGGCCTTCAGTCTTATGTAAAGCACCCCTCACCATTCCCCTCTCCAAATAAATATAATAATACTTGTAAAGGTATAGAGAACTGTGGCAAGGATGACGAGAGGTAAGGAATGCTTTCCATATGAGAAGATTTTAAATAGACTAGAACTCTTCTCAGAAAAAGAAGGAACTAAGAGTGATTTGATAGGTTGTAAAATCATGAATGGGCTGGAGAGGGTGACTGGGGAATAATCATTCATTGTATTTTATAACATGAGGATGAGAAAGCACCAAGTAGAATTGTCAAGCAGTAGGTCTGAAGGAAGTGAAAGGAATACTTTTTCACACAACACCTCATTATATTGTGGAACCCACTGATGCAGATTACTTCCATTGCCAGAAGTGTGGGTTCAAAAACACATTAAGTAAATCAAGGACTGGAAGATCCATCAAAAGCTAATAAACCTGATGATATGGTGCAATCTTCAGTTCAAGAAAGCCTCAACCAGAGGTGGCTGGAAGCTGCATGGCTGTACAGTTACCGAAGCGGTAGCTGACCAATACCAACAGTATAATGTTGGCACAGGTTAGTTTTAAATCTGACTAAAACCAGATGGTTTTATATACTTAACTTTTCTCACAGTATCCAGTGAGTTCCCATTACCTCGAGCATAATTCCTGAGGTACGTTACCCCTGTGCTCATTTTTTAATGACTGTGTCCATCTGATTTAATTTATATGGGCCTGTATGTTGCACATGCACATCCTCACTTAACTTCAACCCTTGGATTATAGCCATGAAGAGAAACCGACATCCATTTTAGGTCACATCAGTCCAACTAGGACCACATTACTCTCTCTAGATGTATGTGTCCTTTTCCCTTGATCACCTAAGTTTTTTAATTAAGCATCTTAGTTCTGTGGTAGCAATTGCGTAGTACAGATCTGAATGGTAGAGTAGTTTTAGGTTCCTTCGCCTTTATTAAAATTAAAAAAANAAAAAAAAAAAAAAAAAAAAAAGAAATGGGTGAGAAGGAAGATGAGAAGATATTTAGAAACAGAGACGTATACTATAAGCACTAAGTTATAAAAAAAGCTGAAGTAATTTCTGATGATTGTTGAAACATGAACTGGCCAACAACATCAAGATGTAGTATTTTTTAAATGTGTAACACATTTCCACACATTAAAATTTCTTTTATTTTTAACTGGAAAAAATATTTTCTAGTCTCCTGTGTTTGAATAATATGAATAAAACACTGATAATCATTAATCCATTAACACCCTTGCTTTTCATTGGAATGCAGAGGAATACCATTGAAGAGAAAAATAATCACAGTCTATAAGGAATTTAACTGAAAGTACAATGCAGATTTTTTTCACATTCTGTAGAGAAGACCCAAAAATCTAAGCAGAAATTGTAGTCCAACACTTTTTTCTTCAAAAACCCTATATTCTTTTCCAGATATTGTACAGTATCTGTATACAGATCATTCTGCAAACACTCTTCAGTATCACCCGCTCAGGAATAGAAAACACCAAATAGTACTACTAAACACGTAAGAATAAAAAAGAAGTCATTAACCTGAAGATACTGTGTTCATTCAAAGAACAGAGGAGATAGGTACAATGTCCCAATCAGCAGTATTCTTTTATATATGGAAGCTAAATGCATTCAAAGGGTGACAGACACACTTGACCATTCTGGAAAAGCAGACACAATGCAATAATGCTGTTTAATTAAACTACAATGTTACCAAGTAATAGAAGACCATGGCCCTTCTAGAGAACAGATCACCATGTTAGGTATGCCATCAGCCCCATCTTTTCTGGTTTGGTCCATCACTGCCCTCCTCTTGTACAAGACTACAGGAAGGCATATACTTTTCTCTATCTATGGATAAAAGGGATCAGCCAAATAGACATTTCCTCTGCATTATATCTTCTATCTCATTGGTAGCATTTTCAGGAGGAAGCTTCTAATTCCAACTTCCAGTCATCAGGGAACCAGTTAGTGATTGATGAGTGTTTTAGAAAATGTTAATTTTCTTTACTGAGACCTACACCTATGTCATGGTATTGCTGCCAATGAATGTAAAAGAGGTATCAGCTTTTGTAGAATGTGTTTTCATACTCACTTCATAGGCAAGTCCAGCCTCATCTGAAACAAGTCGCTCTCATTAAGTCACTCTTAGAGACTTTGATTATTCACACCAATTGACCACTTTATATATGTCTAGGTTCCAGGGCCTACAAGAGTCTCCATTAGGCCCCTGAAGCCAGTTCCCAAAATCTTTCACCTGTAAATCAGGTAATACCTTGAATTACTTCATGTATGGCTATAATTTCAAACTTTGGTGAAAAAAAACATTTATTTACACAAAAGTGTAATGATTTTCAGAGGTTCTGTACAATAAGTCTTTACCGAGGTTTTCTAGACAAAAATTTAAGCCTGAAGAAGGCAAGATTCTTTAGGTGTTTCAAAACAGATTAAAATGACCTGTGTTTGAAAATGTCAGCATACCTTTTTTTTTTTTTTTTGCAAGGGAGCTTCTATGAGAGATGTTCTGCCTCTACTATGTCAAAGTAAAAAAAGGGTATGCTTTGATAATAGCCTGCCTGTCTTGTTGCTGGGATGCTTTACTTTGTGTTTCAAACAGTTGGAGATTGAGAAAAGGTGTTCCCTTTCAGCACTCAAATTTCACGACACTCTGCTATTTTTTCTCCATCACATGGGAAATCCCACGCAAGGGAGACGATATATATGAGCACAACTTGCAGTTACTTTGAGATGACAAATACCATGATGAAACAAAAGAAATTTCCCATTAAAATAAACGACATGTCAGATTTCAGCTCAGATTCAGCCAGCTCTCAACTAAGGAAATATGCCTTAGCTGTAGATCACGGAGTAAATACGTATCTGCTTTACTCAAAGTGGCCCATAGAGAAACAAACAGAAATATGAGCTAGCGCTGACTATGAGAATAAACAGAAAAGCCTTCCAAGAACAGTCCACCTCATGCTTTTACCAATGTACCCCTGAAAGAAAAAGATCCACACATCTCCTTGCCTCAGGTAATGCTTAACTATCTTATATCAAAATAAGCTGTGGAATTTAGGGCCAAACATACCCACTGAATGCTGGACCTCATACTGTTCAGGGTATTCCCTGTCAAAAGATACAAAAAACATGAAGAACCTTGCCACAATGTCCAGCAAAATATAAATAATTTTCTTTGCTGTAGCTAAACAGATTTTTCAGAGACCTCTATTTGTCCAATTATAAACAATGAAAAATAAGTTTGGAAAGTAAAGGCAATACTGGAAATATGGTAGAAAAAAATAATAGAAAACTCTCCTGTTACAAGTGATTAACTTTCTCCGTCCTTTAATTAGGCAGACCAGGGAGGTATGCTATGTGCTTAGTTTAGTCCCCTCAGGCTGACTTCATCCCCACAAAAAGCAATGGTGAAATGCTTAGAAATCTTTGGATGGATTTTTTTTTTCTTAGTATTATATTGTTTTAACAAAAGAAAAAGATTTTTCAAAAGTGTATATATTAAAAATTTTTCTTTGGACAAAGTTTCATGTCTACCAGGAAGGAAACTCAGAGCAGGGGTGCTATTACTGCTCGTACCTCCCCTATCTTTCTCTTACTCCCCCTTAATCATATTCCATTCTCAATTACATAAAACCTAATTTTGTCTTGACTCAGACATTCAACAAAATCTACACAATGACTGCTTTCAGGTCAGCCTGCTTTGGTGTAATTCCTTAGCCACACACAGGGGAATAAAGTTTTCCAGAAAAAACAGGTGAACTAACTTTTCTGATGTGAGAAAAAGAAATCTTGAATGGCTGACAGAGTTTCAGGCCTGATATTTGAAATGTTCTGGCTGTAAGGTACATCTTGTCCTTATTGGATGAAAAGTCAAGATTAATGTTTTTCTAAAATATTCATTTCATTCACTCCAAGACCCAGTCATAAGTGAATTATATAGGTCTTTGTAGGTCATCAAATGTTCTTTTCTCAGCTGAAGTTATTGAGCTGCTTTCAGGGAGTTGTTCTGTGAATGGAACAATCACTGTCCACACACTTCATTGAAAAGAAATAGGAACGGATTGTTGGAGGGATCCTAATCTACATGTAAATCTCCCATTCCAGTTAAAACAAGCACTATATAGTGACAGAAGTAACAGCAATTCTATAGCAAAAAAGACAAAAAACCACCCCCATCCCATACATAGTTGTATTTCACTGTAAAACTAAATAATTAAAATAATTTTTGGTGAAACAAAGTTTAAACGGATGTCAGACAAGGCAAAATGACTACTGTATTTAACAGTGGTGCTTCAATGCTCACTGTTTTAATTGTAAGCCTATACCTGTGAACAGTTGGATGATAGTAAAAGTATCCATTTCTATTATGATGTTGACTTTACATTCTTTAAAAGATCCCTTTGGTAAAGGTTTTATTATTTTATACTTTTGCCACACACATTTATTGCTAGAACTATCTAGTTATCTTGTGTTTAAACTTAAATGATAAATGTTTACTTAATCTTTAAAACATGTTTATTACATTTTAAAAGCATACATATATACTCACTGATCCTTTTTGGATCAAGATTGATGAATATAAAATTTAACTTTTTAAACAGAATCTACAAAAGCCACACGTGCTTTGGGAATTCATTTGATTCCTTGCTTTAGGTTGTTTGTGTACCCATTTGGTACAAAGTAGGAGAATCAGCTGTATAGGTAAGGTATAGAAGTCATATAAGGCAGAAGTATTTGCATAGCTAATGCTTTTAGGGATAGGCTGAATTTCCAAGGTTTTGGTTCAGTTATTAATTAAAAATAGTTTCTTCTTGGTTATTCATACTGTTATCTACATTCTTTCTCATAGTCTTTAATATATATTCTGATATGGGATACCTCAAAGCTGTGGGATGTTAACAAGCCCTCCGCCTCTTGCTAAGTAGGCGCAGATTAATTCCTGCAGGAGAGGTTTCACTCCGAGTAACTCATTTGATTCTATCAACTCATTTGATTCCATCTTCCTGGGAAACTACTAAGAGTCTCACACTTGTTTGCCGTTGGAGGCAGTGCTGGTATTCACAGCATTTTCACATGGATTTTTCACTTTTGAGAAGAAAAAAGAAAACGTTCATCTGAGTTTAAGCACGAGACATGATTATAGAATGTCATCAAGCCAGAGTAGATTTGAATAAAAAATTGGAAATCAAGATGATGAAGTCATGAGCAACAACAAAACATAAATTAAGATGATATTTTATTTATTTCCATGTGGAGATCAGCTCAAAAATAGATTGTAGGTCTTGTTGAACCATGGGCAGGTTAATCGTGTGGTGGCTCCTCTGCCTGAGTGACTATCCCCTTGAGCATTATCACTCCCTCAACAATATATTTAAGCTGACTCCAAAACAGAAACCATATGATTTTATGTACTTGTAATCTGTGATTCTAGCCCATATTAAAAAATAAAATTAAAAAATTGATTGTAGTCTAAGGGTTATAATGCTCAAAAAGTCTTTAAATCATATACTGACTAAAACCTGCTGAAGACTGAACATAAACACATTTTTTTCCACGTATTTCAGCTTTCATTGCATCCCATGATTTCCTGTATTTACCAAGTTTTATATTATGTTTGGTTTTACTTCTCATAACAATTTGGAAAATGTGTATTTCACATGAATATCATGACACATAATATTTCTTTCTCTTCCATATCCCACAGACAGCAAATCACCTGTCTTTTTTTCTTTTCTCTCCCATATAATATAGCTAACTTAGTAATTCTCCAGCAAATACCTCCTCCCTCATCTTTGTTTTACAGTTACTATCTATCTTTTCTCCCCAAAGATCTAATTGGTAACACGTTTAGTAAACCCTGGAGAAATTTCTTTTTGGCTTAGAGGATTGCACCTTTTCAGACCTGAAGAAAGGCTTCTGTGTTAGAAACCCTGTTAACTCAAACTATATCGGCTGCTCTAATAAAGGTGTTCCCTTTCAGGAAGCTATCTGTCTCAGTGAGGACATCAATTCATTAGTAATAAAACCTGGTTTCTGTTATCCATCAGTCTATCTTTTAGTTTTCGCTCAATTATAAAAAAGAGACGAAATGTGACTAGTAACTAATATAGTGCTAATATAATGTGGTTAGCACAGTATGACTGCCAACTAATCACATACAACTAAGAATAAATAATTCATGACTTTGTGAATAACCACTGAAATTTAATGTATTCACAAATACAAAGATCACTGGTAATTAAAAGTAAAAACAGGAGTATACAGAAGTTAGTTTCAACGATTTAGAAAATAAAAGACTAATTTTTTAATTAATAACCCAGCTGAGCTTAGGTTATATGAAAAACTTGGAGGCATCATCATTACAATTATAGATGGAGCTGTATGATTTCACCTTTTTTGGTATTATGTTTCAAAAACTCTTTGTTGAAAGAAATGGCGTGATGGAGACAGAAGTGATGAATGTACTGAAAAATTGCTTCCTGTCATAAATGACTTTATAAACCTACTGGGAAATTTTTCATGTCTACATCTGGTAGATGGTGACTAATACAGGATAATCAAATTAGAAATCATTCAGCCAGTAGGGACTAGTGACCACACGAAGGTCCAGTGACTAAAGCAAGATTAGAAGTTGATATGTGTAAATCACAGCTGATTCTAATCAGAAGCAGATGCCTAATTTCAGACAGGTCTTCATGGACAAGATGTCAGAAAAGATTAGAAATAATTGAGTAGATGGAGACAATAAAATGCAGACTAAATTATAGTACAAACAACTGACAGAATTCTATGCAAGCAGGTATGCATAGTTTAAATGCATATCGTCCACAAAGAATATAAGTAACAAGAAATAACTGACTTGCTATCTGATGACTGGGTTATTTAAATGAATAATATTTAGTGTGTATATCCTGTATAAACTTAATGTGAAAATGTGGAATAGCTGATTCAATTGGTCATATGAGATAATATTCCCAGTCTCTGATTTTCTGTGGGCCAGCACTATTGGAATCAAGAATATGTTATTAATTTATAGAGTATAAATGTCCTTTTGAGGATTACACATTTGTAATTATCCTAAAACAATTCTAAACTGTAAATTTACGTCTTAAAATGTTCCTACCAGTGAGCACCAGTTAAAAATCATAGAATAACTGGAAAATAAATTTGCTGTGGTATTCATTATCTCAATTTCTTTGATTTCTTCCAGAAGTTTTACTGCTACTCCATGAAATCTTTCTATAATTACTGATATATATCTTTGCTTCTATTTTACTGGTCTTATGTAGAATCCATACCAGTGCCTAGTAAAGAATATAAGAGCTAGATAAATGGACAGTATAATATTTTCTGTTCTGACCGTTTGCAGAATCCATTGTCATAGTTTAGGGGTACTGAATATAGTTAAGTGTCCCCATCAGTGCTTTAAATAATAAATACTAAACATATAACACCTCCTCCTCCTCTTCCCTTATTGACATAGGCACAGAAAACTAAGTATCATGAATCATACATTGTATTACACAAGGTTGAGTTTATGCAGTACGTTTTACATAAAGAATGTTCTAAACTGTATCTGGAAGGATATGTTTTGCCATAGAAGGTTTTCTAGTGGTAACAGAAGACAACGATACAATCTATAAAGCCACAAGAATATTTTACTGGTAATAAGCAAAACAGTGAGCACTCAGAAAAGACGTTTGACATTCAGATAACAGAAAAAATTTAGCAAAGTGCTTGGGAAAAGCCAGGGTATAGGTAAATTTCACTAAATGAGCTTTTTTATGATTCTTCAGTTTTCAGTTCTTTTCTACTTTTCATTAGGTGATTTTCAGACTCTGATTGTTTGCCAGCTTCTCAGTCTGAATATTTGTGTGACTCATTACATGTTACTCACACTTTTTCATTGGCCAGCTAAGTCTCACATGGCTCCATCTCCTGTCTGGGTTACTACTGAACATACAAGTGATATTTGCTGATATTTAATCATAATTCTCTACATAAATATTCCTGTGAATTGAGAATAAGAGCAACATACATAAGCACTACCCTGACATACAAGGCAAAGAACAATTTAAAGAAAGTAAAAGCTGGAGGATATTAGCAAAAATGGGAGTCACTGGCTTTCCTGCAAACTGGGCAGGTTGGTAAGACTAATGGAAAGGACTGAGCTTACACTAAAGTTACATCTTTACTTTTGCTGACTGGAAAAGGCCATCAAGATATCAAATGTTTTTTTCCACCAACAGCTTTTAGCTAAATGTTCTTTATTGATTTGGGTGGTAGCATCTTCAATGTGGGTTTGGGCATAATGTAAAAGTTTGTTTCCACTGTCACATTTATAATATGTCTGGAATCCTTGCAGGTAAATGTGATGACGTTTGAGCAACAATTCTGCAGTACTAAAAACAATGTTAGTAGGAGCAGGCTTAAGCTGCTGGATGCTATTAGAGCACATATAAGTTATATATACTAAACATAGTGTCACAAATCCAGGGATGAAGTCATACTCCAGTGCAGGAATAGGAACTTCAACTTACCCAGCAATATACAATAGTTTCCTAAAGATCAAGACAAGTTTGTACTTGTACTCTGTACAATGACTGGTAGATTAAGAAAAAAAGGAATTTGTGTAAGTGTATATAAGATATATTTAGAAGGATAAATTCATGACTCAAAGCACATGTGTAATTAACATCTAAGTCCTTTTCAGCTTCTGAATGCAAACACTTAAAAGCAGGAGAAATTAGCAAAAGCAGGAAGTATATTGCATGTACTCAACAGACAGGATTTTTGAGCATGAAAAAACCTACTCTTCTGTTAATTCTTTGAATCAACAACATATGTTGTTTACTTATTGTTGCATCTTGCAGAAAAAATAAAGTTGGCTTCAGCAAATAATGAGCAGATGAATTTTGAAGCAAGAGGACTGTGTGGCTAGAATTACGAATACCAGACAGTAATGCCATTATACTGTGGGCTTAAGGTTTTTCCACAGCAAAATAATAGCCTGCCAGGCAGACAAACAAATTAGCTGATGATGGACCTCCCTTCCACAACTAACCTTTAATCCAAGACAGCCCATTTAACTAATAAGGAATCCTCCTCTTGTATGACTATGATAATATGAAAATGGAGTAGAACTGATAAGCTGAAAATAGTCAGTCGATTTTTTGACCTTTCTCAGAAGCGCCTTTGACATCAGCTAGCTGAGAATGTGAGGACTCAGCCTTTTGAGTAAGTCTCCAGTGATCTAGCCCCTAGAAAGTCTCAAATAACTTCCTTAGTCATAACAGGCACTTTGGCCTGACTCACAAAAGAGACTAGCATGTAAATTCAACTCCCAGTTAAAATTGTTAGTGGTTTGAGTTCATCTCACTTAGCTTTAACCATCTAAAATATATGGGTCTAGTCTAAACTAGTCACTCTCCAAGATCCCCACATAAGCTGCTAAAAATGTTTCAGTTTCCAAACTTTCCTTGTGAAGCACTTAGAATCCTGCTCTAAGGCATGTGCTCATTTTGAGTAAAATATTGTAAATTAGCTTAGCAGCTATCTCATACTTTACCCCTTTTGGACTCACAAAACACTTCTCCAACCTCTGACGTCTGTTGACCATCAATTTCAGAGTATATGCAAATTCTTATGGAGGTAAAGGAGGATGAAGTGCTGCCCTTCTTCTACACAAACTTCTTCTATTTGATCACCTCTGATGATGGAGCATTCAGCCTTTTATTCCACGGTCACACGGTACAGCTTGAACTCACTTCCATCACATTAGTAGGACTAAGAAGTAGTAAATACGCTAGGTAGTAAGGTCTTTGGCAAGAGGGCAAAAAGAAAGAGAAGGAGAACACAGATTTTCTCTCTTCTTCCAATTTTTACTCGAGCTGGCATAATTTTCACAAAATGAAATAATAGTGAGCCAAGAAGCAGGTGAAGGTATTTTGCCCTGAAGGCTGTGGAAACAAGTGTGAAAACATGTCTAAAATGTAAGTCGAATAAGAATTTGCATACAAAAGCAAGCTACTGTAACAGAATTGACAATGTTACATTAGTACTGTTAAAAAAAATGGACAGATTTGTGGATAGAAAGTACATGTTTTGGGGCAGATATGCTTTTTACATCAGTTGCCATTTAATGCAATGTTATCTCACTCTGTAGCAGGTGTTTGAGAAGATTTACAGTGTCAAAAAAGGAGAAAGTATGAAAATACCAAAGGTTTCCTTATCCTTAATTTTTTTAACTCCATGTTATAGGACATTCCACAAAAAAAAAAAAAAGAATGGGCTTAATGTAAATGTTACATTAATACTGTTTGAAAGAAATGGGCAGATTTGTGGGTCATTCATTTTTCTCATGGAGTCACTGTGGATCTTCACTGAATAAAGTTCATATCATGCTCTGGTACTCAGGAAGGAACACTGGGACAAAGCAGTGAGAATTTGTTTATGCAGGAGATAAACTGCCGTGATGACTTTATCAGTCCCGGATAGTATGACTTTGTTTCTAATTTCTGAGGAAATGTTAAGCCACCCAAGCCAGTACAGCTGTCTTTCTAACTATGCTTAATCAAAAGGCTAGGCAAGCATATAATGAAAAGGACAATGTTTTTGGCTTATTGTTTCATATAGTCAACAGGGCTGTAATCAAAGACTACTGCCATTACTGCCCTCAAGTTTTTTTATGGATGCAAAACATTCTGAATTACCAGGACAAGACCTATTTTCTCATTTGCTCCACTCATTCCTACAGTACAATACCATTTGAAGTGATGTATTCTCCCTTGAAGGTGGAACTTCCACTTAGCCTGCTGCTCCACGCTCCTGCAGATCTCATGCTTATGAAATTTGGGATTAATTGTGCCCTGCTCTTTTATTTTCTTATCTATTACTCAAAATTCTTCTCTCTGCCTTATACTTTCTTTGATAAGATGTTGCTTGGGTATCATAACTGGTTGTAGAGGCTGTGAGATGTATTGGCCATAAAGTTTCTGTGAGCAAGAGGTTCTCTCAAGACAGGCTGTGCCTCATCAACAAATGGCAAGAAGAGAAGGTTAAGGAAATGTCAAGACCCAGAGGTAAGGCAGGAATGAGTTTTTTCTTTGTTGTGTTTGTGGACCAGAGTCAGCACAACAGGGGAAACAATATTCTGGAGAGCAGATGTGGCCTCACAGTGCCTATCAGTATGTTAACAAGCATCCTACTTTACTGGTAACAGAAATGATTGGTATCATTTGTATCACAATCCAAAGTCCTTGTAACACTAGTCGGTTTGTGTATTCCTCTTTCTACTTGTAGTACATTCACTTTTTATCTAGCCCTACTTTTTTATATTTTTCTATGACAATACAAAACATGAAATAATGTTTATCTGCAGTCACATCCACTCTGTTACTTCTGCACTAGACAACCTTTCCCTGAACCACTGAAGGTAGTTCATGATGTCTAAATTTCAGTAGTGTTCTCAGAATCAAAGCAGTACATAAAGAGTTTTCGGATCTCATCTTCTGCCCGTTGTGATCATGATTTCGTGATCACATGATTTCAGAAGGCTATTCATTGAGAAGACATCTCTCTCAATCAAAAGCGAATATTTTCTTAGAGTATTTTGATAGGATACTTCAACAGAACAGTTTTATTAACAATAGAGCATGAAGTCAACCCCAACTTTGTTTATGAGCTTAAAAGGTCTTTGTTTAAGACTTTAAGAGCTAAACTGTGATCTCAGCATCTCATTGCACAGATTAATCTCAGAAAGGATGCTTCCTTTTATGTAACATTTAGAACCTCAAGACTGCTGATCAGTTTATTTAATGACAAACAATTAGTATCACATAATCATAGTGAGTGGCTATGAAAAGTAACCATATAAATTTAGTCAGGTATTACTAACTTTGTACTTGGTTCTTTTCTCCAATCCTTGTATTGTCAAAAATACTGTGTTCCTCCTAGTCTGAGATGATTCTGCAGTATTTTATGAATAATCTTGTTATTATTACATTTTTGCTATGATTATGTGAAGACCAGCACTTCACTGAGGTTCCTTTCCTCGAAAAGAAAGATGTCTCAGCAAGACATATAGCATATTTATTGTGCAATCAGGTTTGGTACTAAATTACGTAAAACCTAGTAAATAGTACAGGCTCAAAGAATATATGGTATAGTCCTCTTAATAATTGAGAGGGGTTGATCGTATATATTCCATTTTAGCATTTCCAGGAAAAAAAAGTATTCTCTTGCAGTAAGTTACAGAGGTACTGCTTGCTCTTTACTACTTCATGAATTTCCAGAGAGTATAAAGTGGATGGACTATGACACTAAAACAATAATCCAGACAGTGCAAAACTGTGGCTTTTTTTTTTTTTTTTTTTTTTAAGAAACCACCTACTCAAACTGAATGTGATTTAAAATGTCAGAACAACATGGGCTGCTGGAAAAAATCCTTCAAGATATCTCATAGGTAACAGGAAATATAACATCCGGCGACCCCAAAATACAAAATATTTCTCCAATAACTGCAAGTTAAGTGTTTTGAATGACTGAAGGCGAAAAGGGTCTTATGAAACTTAGGTACAAATTGCCTTCAGGGTTGGTGCAGACAGGCCACAACATCCAAAACCTGCAAAGTTGTGGATTTTGGTCTAAAATTCCCTCAAAAGAGGCAGATGAACAGCAAACACAAGCATTTGCACTGGAAAGCAGTATAAATGAAAAAAATGACATCTCCTTTCTCGACATATATGTCTTCCCCCAGCTTGTCTGATTTTATTGGGAAAACAGTATTTTTTTAACTCCTTTTGAACCACTGGCCTCAGAGTTCTGATGCTGTCTGTAGCTGCTGTACCCTGCTGTGCACAACTGAATTAAATACACAAGATCAGTCAGCTTAAACCTGTCAAAAATCCATCTAGAAAGCAGGCTGTGCATGCAAGGATGGCAGACAGAAAAAAGGTTTCAACTTTAATGAAATCATTTATGCCCAAATCATTCAATCCAGTCAGTTATGGAATCATTTTTCATAAGGACATATCTGAAAGACATTTCAAGATGGACTCCATCTACAAAGTAGTTTAAAAATGAATGAATTATTGTTGTTTTAAATGACCCTTTAAAAAAACACTGATTCTTCCTTTCTCATATACAGATGTCATCTACAAGCATTCTCTGTTCTGCTGAAATTCTGTCATCCTTTGAGGCATCAGGAGTTGGCTGTTATCAAAGGACAAATACAAGTGTTGATTGTCCTCTAGATGGATAAGACATGACAAATTTTGTTTTGAACTGCTTTAGGGCATAGGATATTTCAGTTGTTGTCTTAAAAGGATGCAATGCTAAAGTCTTGATGTGAAATAAATTGGAATAATTACAATAACTGTCTAATTATAAATGGCATGAAATAAACCTCAATTCCAATACAGTTCAGGAAAATCTAATGAGGTCTGATGTTTACACCTATTTCCTGGCTGTAAACCAAGTTAATGTTCTCATCAAATCTGATTGGGTCTGGCAGGATCCAAATATCTGGCATTATAGTAATACAAACATTGAAAATAAAGTTTTATCATACAATATTTTAATCCATATTTATGTTAAAAGCAACAAGTTTGTAAGTATTTTCTGTCTTTTTCTACCTCTTACACTTCCTACCTATATTTTCAGAATTGGGTTTCACTCTCTCGGCAATCTTGATATGTAAGGATGTCTGACTTTACTGGCAAATGGACAAATGTGGCACAGGGTGGAACAAATAATTTTGTTGATTTATGGAAAGTATAAAATGCAGAAAGCTCAATTTTGCTCCATAGGTGCATTCAATGCACCTGTACTCATCATTTGCACCTAACAAGAACTGTTACATCAACCAACAGAAAGTTTCTGATGAGGAAGGATAGATGAAGCATTTCTGTTCGCTCTCCCACACAAACACCATAATGCTATCTAGTGCTGGAAATACAGGATAAACAAAAGCAGCTGAAATCCTAATGCCATAAATCCACTATCAGTTGGGACTTAGATCTCCAGAGCATACCACATCCAAAACAGCAGTTCTACTTTCTAGGACAGCTTACTTTTGTATTTGTGAACTAACCTCCCTTCACAGCCTTAAAGTTCATCTCAGGTTGATCACAAGTACGTCTCTGATGAGATGGCAGTCTTTTAAATGCCAGCTAAAGCTCTGCTGCAATCCAGTTTATGGGCAACAACACTGGAATCTGTCTAAACGTTCTGGAGAAACCCTGAAAGTTTTCTCTTGTCATAATTGCAGCCAACTTCGACAGTGGACAGATATCTGCATGTAGATGAGGTAACTTTCTTATGCTCTTTGACTGGTCCAGGTCAGTGCCTGCATAGTGATTAAGGTCAGCAGACCATGGCCTCAGGGGAGAAAAGCAATCTGTTGGGCTATTGAATCATATGCTGAGCAGAGCCTAGAGATCTGCAGATATGAGCTCTTATCCATTTTGCAGATTTGGAGATTTCCACTTCTGCACAGAGAAAACTAGCAGGGTGCATCCCAAGTGAATGGACAAGAACATTTCCTGTTATTTCTCTGTATTCTCAGTGGGAAAGGATAGACACGTACCTTAGACTGGGTTATTCTCTGGTGATACCTAAATTGCATCTGCAAGCCACAGATCAGACATTTGATTTCTGTAGCCTGCAGATCTCAGAAGTGTTTATTTCTTTTTAAAACTGTTCAAGGGAGTAGGAGGTTACATTAGAGAAGCTCAAGTATTATTTCTTCCCCTTTCTGGGTCCAGGCACTTCAAACTGGAAATGCACCAGTGCCCAAACCAAATAGACTAGACAGCACCATCCGCATTAAACAGGAAATCTTGAAAGAAGGAACTCAAGTCTTTGGTTCACAGGAGAGGCTCAGGGCCCTTGTCTGGAAAGGAAGTTCACAACTATGGATCAACCTGCCAGGTCCCAGCATCGGCCAAAGCAAGGATAAGAATATGCATATGAAAAAAGGAAAATCTATCTGGAAACCAAACAGGCACATCTGATTTTATGCTAAAATATGAGGAAAAGGGTAAGGTTAAGCCTCAGCTGTCCATGGGCTGCAAATTTTTCTCTATCCATTAGAAGAAATTATTTACCTAGGTTTCAATTGTAGAGTTTAATGCAGTGATTCAAACTTCATCTGGGCATTGATGCCTTCCCAGAAATCAACCAGAAGGAAGATTGTGCTTCTTCACTACTGCATAGTTGTGGTATCTCTTTGGCAGATGTGTGTGGATAAATTTCAGGGAGTTTTCCTTACAATAATGCAAACCTTCATAAAGCTCTTTTTTGTCAGCCTAATATTTCCTACTGGATCCTCACCCCTGTCTTGCAGCCAAGAGTACTGACATTATCTTGTCATAGAAAAGTCAAGTACCAGGGTAGGCTGTAGAAAGCACAGATTGAACAGAGGCTGGGTTTCATGAGCGTCTAAACTGATTTTCAAGGGAAAAAATGCTGTGATCCAGGCAAAGCTGATTGAGATTTGAGTACAGAACTTGGTTTTGCACAGAAGCCAGAGGAAAATCAAGTAGAACTGAGACTCTTGCAGTCAGAAGCGAGGATTTTACCAGATGTGAATTTTTATCCCTCAGAAACCAGGCAGACAATTGCCACTGTTTGTCAGCTAGAGCTTTGGTCTTGTAGATTTGGTTATTTGTATTTCTGTGAGACTGGTTTGGGAAACCAGAGAGACAGTGTGCATGACATAGACATTTTCAGAGACCTGGGGGAGGTATTTCCTGAATACAGGAGGCTTAATTCTTGACCAAACAGGTCCATGCAGAATTTTAAAAGTGCTGAACAGAGTTTTATAACCAAAGTGTGCACACTGAAGATATACTACAAACTGAATTAACATCTTTCCCTGTTTGCCATATTAACTAAAACACAGACTTAAATGTACACTAGAAAACTTTATAGAAACTTGGCAGAAACATAGTACAAAACCCAGAGGGGATCAGAATCATTGTCTTCTGTAATACAATGAAATATATTGGTAATGATTCAGAAGACATGCTAGGAGTCTGCACTGTCCACATAATTTCAATGTATTTAAGAACAAAAAAGAAGCAGACAGAATAATACTTCTCAGTGAGGATAATTTTACTGTTCCAGACATCACATGGGAGTAATAGATCTGTAGAGACAACAATAACATTTTCACAACAATGAATGTAATCTCACTGCTATATTGTTGGAACTAGACTATAGTTTTCTGAACACAGTGATCACCATGGATCATTTCTTCCAAATGACTACTGTGTGTTAGCCAAACAAGATTTCTTCAAACAGTATGTGTTTTATATCAACGTGTGTGCATGTTTCTGCATGTGAATGTCCATGTGTGTAACTTAGGTTTTTTACAATAGTCTCATCTGACAAAAAACTCATTAGATAGTACCCCAGCCACTACAGAACGTTTTACAAATGAATGGGCATTGTTCTTTTTTGACTAACAGCTGCTTTTAGTTTAAGTAGTTTACTGTAGCTAAAAGCTCTGACAATCCAGATACTTTTTGCTATCAAGGTTTATCTCAACCTGCTAAAGTCTAGATAAGGGGTTGCCAGTTTTCCTGCTTCAAAGGAGACAAGAGTAATTGGAACTATAAACTCTCCCATTCATCATTAAAATGCACATTTTTATAGGACCACAGAAAGCATCTGTATCTTTACTAAGACAAGGCATGCATTAGACAGATTTAAACTGAGACTGCTCAATACAGCAGATCACTTGTCTGACATTTACAGATGTTAATGTGCACACACTCATTTCAGAAGAGGAGAAAATGGCACATGCTTAATCAGAAGATTATTTTACAGAGTGAGGTCCTCATCCTGCATAGTTCTTTGCTTTAGCTGAAGCCAAGGGCTGTTAGTCCTTCACCAGGGTCATTCAGTATCTTCCATGACCAGGCCCTATAACCTTTTTTCAGTGCAATTTCTCTCACTTGTGCCTTGGCATAAATACAGCTTTTGTACAGCTAGTTCCAAGACCTATGCAATCCTGAAGATGATTAAAAACACTATGCCTTGGCCAAGTCTGAAAATTATTCATTTCTACAGTCTATTAACAAATAGTGACATCTACCTCGCAACTAAATAGCCCTGGTTTGTGTAAGATGTACATATTTCCTTATATGATGGAATCTTCACTTCCCTTTTAATAGCTTGTAAATTCATCAAAGCTAGAAACAGTTTCAAAGTGAGTTAAGTTTACTCCTATAGGCTGCCATTATCATCAGAGCATATATTTTCTGTAGTCTAAAGTAAGGTTTACCAGAGAACAAGTCAAGAAAGGAAAAAAAAGTTCAGTTCCTTTCTCTCAATATTGTGCTCAATAATTCTCAAATGAATCCCTGCATGTTTCCACTGAAACACTGCAAAGAAGGTTGCCTGATAAGATACCCATTAGTTTCCTTAATAAAATATATTTTAGTGTTATCATAAAAGAGGATATTGGTTAACAAATCACTGACAGATAAACATATGGTACTTCTAACAAATCTAGAGGTTTCTGATAAGTTTTTTCCACTCAGGCGCTGTCTCTGACATTCTACAAGTGGTGTGTTTTGCAGGATATATGATTAGCCTCCAGTAAGCAAAATTACCTGTTCCATGAGAATGACTGAACTAGGACCAACTGCACAGATATTGTGAAGATTTTTTATATATGTGTTTAGATGGGCTTCCTAAGAAAAGAGGATCACAGAATCACAGGATAGTTGAGTTTGGAAGAGACGTTTGGAGGTCATCTTGTCCAATACCCCCTCTCAAAGCAGGGTCACCTAAAGCTTGTTACCCAGGACCCTGTCCAGGTGACTTTTGAATATCTCCAAGAATGGAGACTCCACAACACCTCTGGGCAACCTGTTCTAGTGTTCAAGCACCCTCACAGGAAAAACTTGGGGGTTTTTTTCTTATCTTCAAATGTAATTTCCTGTATTTCAGTTTGTGCCTATTGCCTTTTGGCTGGTCATTGGACACTACTGAAAAGAATCTGCTTCCATGTTCTTTACACCCTCCCATGAGGTATTTATAGCCACTCATGAGATACCCCCTGACCCTTTTCTTTCTTGGGCTGAACAGTGCCAGATCCCTCAATTTCTCCTCATATGTCCAAGACCTTAAAAATGTTTGTGGCCCTGCAGCACTGGAGGCTGTTGCCTTGCTTTGCTGTGATGGCGCATTGCTGGCTCATGGTCAAACCCTCGCTGTTCAGGTATCCACTAGCCCATCCTTCTCTAACAGCTTTTGAATCCTCACATCAAAACCACTTTAAAGGTGGTATTTTATTGTAATTGCATGTGCTATAGGTATACTATAGCCACACTTGACAAATCATTCAAGTCTGCAATCTAATAATGTATGAAAATATTCCCTAAAATCAGTAGTCTCCTGGAAGATTAAAGTAGGATAATAAGGAAACTACTCCTAAGTTACTCTGAAATCAATATTATTTCTTACACTAAATAACCTTAAAGAGACCAAAAACCAAAAGAAAATTGTATATTTATACTATACAATTCTGACAGCCTATTATAAAACTTTCTGTGTACTTTTCTTCATGTATAACTTATTTAGAAATCCTTCTAGATAGCTATAGGATTCATTAAAAAAAAAAAAAAAAAGTTTTGCTAGCCTCTTAGCGTCTTTTATGAAAAGTGTTTATTTGATTTTCTTACTTACATATTGTATACTATTTGTCTGTGTGAATCTGGTTTGAATGGTTCCTTTTCTAAACCCCCAAATCCATTAGTTATTTACATACTCTGAGACCAAGCTTTATAATGGGCTTTGATGCTCTAACCTGAGCTTTAAAGAAGATTTTATTTTTGAAAGATCACCTAAAAAGAGAGGTCCTTTCTTGTTCTGCAATTACTTTATACATATGCCTGGTACTTTATGTGCCTAAGAACTTACAGAACAGGGTTTGGGGTGGTTTGTTCAAGGATCCTAAAAAAAGTCAGTGCTGAATTTCTTCTCCTCAAAGAGCTGTTGCATGGTAGAACTGAATGAATTTTAAAACTAATTTTAAGATCTGACAATATGAACAACATTGGCATATAATTTTTCAGCAAGATGAAATATGCATGTGGAAGAAGGAAGAAAAAAAAACAAGATACTTGCAGTCTAATCCATTTAGCAATCTGTCTCTAATTTTAATGATGTATTTGTCATTTTATTACTCACAAAATGTCATTTATATGAAACTGTCACTATGATATTAGAGAGGAACAGCTTGTGTTAAACTGTGTAATGTCTTTGCCAACTTTCAATGTTAGTTGCATTCTACCTCTTTAGAATTTCCCTTGCGCTTTCAATTCAGCTTGGATGTGTTACTTCATCTACCAAACTTTTGTACATAACTCCTGCACAAAACACGTGCATTTCATCTTGGGATGCATACAGCAACTACTGTGTTTAGTTAACTCAACAACATAGAAATTATTCTGAAAATCATTGTGGAAAAATTCCTGATATGAAATTAAATCCTGCAGGATCCTGAAATAACTGTCACGATTTCTAACATTGATATTGAATAGGTGGAGTTGTAGTCACTTTCAAAGAGACAGAGTTATTAAAAAATAAAAAAAAAAAAACCAATGATAATACATTTACTTTTCTCTTGAAGGTGCTTAAAATTATTATCTTCACGTCTAATAATCACTGAGCTGGAGAAAATGTAAGCATCTTCTTTTTTTTTTGTCTCATATATTTCTATCAGCAACTGTGATATACAGTTTATTACACTGAAATGCAAAAAAATCACAATTAGTAAAAAATTCCCAAATTTGTAAAATGTTCTTCATGAAATATAGACAAACACAAAGGCAAAGTTTATTGTGTTTTTACACACATAAGGCATTTAGGGGTCTTTACGTTATCTGCCGCCTTTGAAAACTACCAGTTTTCTCATGTTTTTAATGTTCTCTTCAAAGTTGTTGCTCTCAGTAGCTAGAAATATCTAAAAATTTACAAATATTAGAAGCACAGATTCAGCTATGTCTTCTTTTTGTAAAATGAAGGCAATATCTACTAATTACCTTTCCACGATCTCATGAGGACTCAGGAGAAAGTAATAGCATTTTGTAGAACATTTTGAAACATTAAACATAACAGAGTTGTAACAAAGTTGCGCCATTGAACCTAACACTCAAACCCAAAGAAGGAATTGTTTTTACTAGAATTAGATGAAATTATGTCTGAATTAAGATTAAGAATATTTGTTAAAAGGGGAGCATTTCTAAAATGAAACCTTTTACTTAGGAAGACGTAAGCAATTTTTTTCCCACATTTTCTAATGAGCAGTCTTGGATTTATGCTTTGAAACAAAGTCTGTTGATTACGAATTAATGATTTTCAGTAGGAAAAAACAGGAATTTTAAGAGTTAAATTGCTGAATGGGGGAAAGACATGGAGGATGTTTCATACCAAGCAAAGCAATTGAGGTTGGCGTACCTGTTCTCAGGCACAAAACCTTGACCACGACAGGAAGGAGTATGAGCAGCTTTCTTCTTGGTGTTGTACTTCTTCCACTAAGCTGAAAAAAAAAAAAAAAAAAAAGAATTACAATTATTTAAAAATAAAGAATCTATGTTATCATAGTGCTGCAAGGGCCGGTGGTTCTCTGGGCCTGGGCTGAGGATGTCTTGGGGTGGCCGGGCAGGGCCCGGTAACCATGGACCATCCTCTCCAGCCAGGGCATCTCCTTGGGAATGGGGACAGGCTGAGGCTGGGATGGGACAGGGCAGGTGGATACAGTGTCCTACAGCCTCCCTGGGGCGGGGACCGATGGCCCTAGGGGCTAGAATGAGGTCCCAGGTTGTGGGGAAGGGTGGGGGAGGCCCCAGAGATAGACAGGGACATTAGGGTCTCTGAGTGCACTCAGAGTCTCAAGAGACAGTCAAAGACAAAGTGATTCTCGACTCAGAGACAAGAACTGAATATAGCTCCAATAAATTCTAGTTTCATGATCTGTGTTGCACGTTAAAAAAAAAAGAAGAAAGAAAAGAAAAAAAGAAATTTAATGGTAATAAAGAATTGATACATATGCTGATTGCAAAGGACTGTCTAAGAACTTACTCTTCCTCTAGGGAAGAGCATGCCCTTGAGTTCTACCATGTGAATCCTCACTTGTCATCAACGTTTGGTTTTAATCCACAAATCTTCCTTGTTAATCTCAAAACAATCACCTTGTTTGTAGAGCTGTGGAATCAAGCTTCACTAAATGACTTAGCAGAATTTCTTTACTACAATTCAATTGGCTGGATCCAATAATTCATGTGTCTTCGGTATTTGTAGTACACTTTTCAAGTGTACTTTTTAAATCTTTTTTAATCTTCAAAATTCCTTCCAAGGATGAACCAGAGTTTAATTTATAGAAAAAAGTTTAGAAAGCCAAGATCTGTGGCTTTTGCACATACACATGTATACCTTCAGTCTATAATGTAATCATAAAGGGGTTTTGACCCTGCCACATGTGAATGTTTTGGGCTTCATTCTGATCTTAGATGAAGTATGTATCACATACAGTTATCATCATGTTATAAATATATCTCTATATTCTATCAAATAAATGTCAGGCCTGGTATACAATCTGTCATTTTTAATTCTGAATCATAAAAGATGTGTCTAGACAAGTAATATAGATGCTGCAGAGATATACACTCTAAATTCAGCTCCAGAGCATAGGCCAGTTATAGGTGCTCCCCACAGACTCTGAAGTAATTGGACTGAATGCCATTAAAATGCAACCATATTAAAATGTTCTCTGCATGACCTTTCAGCTACACAAAGACATTAATAAGACCTGAAGAGTAAACCACAACACCACATCTATTTTCACAGGAGTTACACAAACTGTGGTTAAAGGAGAAGTTAATTTGAATGTGTCCTCTCTCATGTAGTTGCAGTTGTTGAGCCTTTGAAAGTCATTTTAAGCTGCTATTTTTAAAAGAGAAAAGGAATGAAAGGGAGCCATTAAATTTTGTTATGTCAGTTTTGGAAGTCTTTTTTATGTTTATGGTGTTCCTGGCTTAGGTACTGTATAAACAAGTACTGTCCACCCCTTGAATCCTTACCCACGTTCAGCCAAAGTCACAATGCTTTATAAATTTCACTGGATTATTTGTGTCTTCAAAAGAAAGCGCTTGCCAATGGGACCTGATTTTATGCTTGAAGTGAAACACATGTTTAATTATGGTCCCAAGTGAGGATCTAAGAGGTTTGTTACAGCAGAATCTATTAATGTTGAAATTATGGTGGTAATATACCAGAAGGTGCATAGTCTACCGATTCTGCTTGAATTTCTATGGATATATTAAATATTTAGGAATAATGTCAGAAAGTCTGTGCATGACATTCTTTCTCAACGCTTTGAACATTACAAAAGAATTTGAAAAGCATAAAAACTCACAGCATGATGACATGTACAGATTTATCTCTTGCTATAAGTTTGATAGTTCCTGCTGTGGAATTTTTGAATTGGACAAAACCTAATGCATTAATTATCTGGTTCAGCTATCTTGTCCACTATAAGCTGATTTCTTTCTTTCATGCAGCATCCCCGAAAGAAGTTATGTTAAGATTCACATCAAAGAGATCCTGTTAGGAAAAATATCCACTTTTTATTCTTGCCCTCTTCCAGCTACGAAAGCTTTACCCAGCTAGCAGTCTCTAGGAACTACATCTTAATTTTTTTTATTTTCATGGTTTGACAGATTGCATTGCATCTGCCCAGGCAGAAGAATTAATCAAAAGAAATATCTTTGGCAAGATTTGCCAGCTGGTTTTGACTGCTACATGGCAGTGCACAACTGCAGTAAATACAGCAATTGGAGAATTTATGGCAACTCTCTACCGTCAGAGCAATGAAGCAAAGACAAAATCCGCTGCTGAGCCTGACCTTGGAATATTTCGGATTATTCTTATTCTTCACATCATCATTTAACTGTTTCTTACAGAGATCCTATCTATAGAGAACACATTTAGTAACACATTGGTAGTAGCCTCTGTTCTATGTGATTCCACTGACCTAGCATCTGTTACAATAAGTCCAAAGTAAGGTGATATAATCTCTTGTAATCAGATCCATTCTAGTTCAAGTTATTTATTTAAATGGAATAAAGATTAATTTTGGAGGGAAAACCAAGCCTAGTGAGTCATACCTCTAAATGGGCTGTCATCAATTGCAGCTGCAGTTTTGTGCCAGATTACAGGCATGCAATCTTTACTGTGCAAATATCACCCCTGAAAGCATAGTGCTCAATAATGTGAAGTACTGGACAATATCCTTAAAGCTGTAAAAGTGAAATGTTAGGTACTTAAAGATCTTCTTAGTTTCTATACTCTATGGCATGTTTCTTTTTCTAAGAGCTGATATTTTATTTGTTTTGAATGTAAGACAAAACATTAGGAAAGGCCTGGAGGGAAGTCTAGCACACAAGTGACTAGTAACAGTCTAATTCCCCTCTACTATTGGTGGAAAATATGTTTTGGTTTCTTTCTTCTTAGTGAAGTAAACAGATAAATATATTTCCCCTGGCTTCCATTACAGCAAGTTGGCAGTTACAGAAGAATCCTTTCAGTTTTGATTTCCTGTCAGCTTTGCTAACAAATGACCACAGAGCACAGTATTCTCTTGGTGTGGTTTTTATAGACTCTGTGCCTTAAAAGGAGTGTTTCTGAATGAAATCGCTATATGTTCTCACTTGGAGGGGTTGGTTTGTTTTCTGTATGCAGTACATTTCCCTTTGTAATGAATGTGTGAAATTGGGAAAACGACAGGAAGGATGTGGCCTGAAAGGGAACATTATTTTAAAAAAAACTTCTCTTCCCTTGATCTTGATCTGCTAAGTTGGAGTCAAAAGACTGACTAAATTCAGATACAGACATAAACTGGTTCGGGCCACTTTTTCAATCTGCCCACAGCAGGAAGAAAAAGAAAAACAAACCAAACCAAACCAGCTCCATGTGCAAAGGGCTGATCTCAGGGAAGGCAGGGGCAGGCTGCTGCGTGATTTCAGTAGAGCTTGCTGAAATTTATCCCTTGAAGCTGAATTTCTTCTCACAGGTGGATCTTCCAAAGAAAAAGACCTGACAATGTTAGGGGTCACAAGCTGTGGTCAGAAGCTGTGTGGTTCCTCAGCTGCTTCCTTATACCTCACTGGCCACCTTTATGGGCTGGCACCTAAAATTATCGCCCTGCTTTCTCACACCTGAAATACCCTGATGGTAGCCCCTAACCTTTTCATTTGTCTCTGCAGAACTTCTCCATTTCAAGCCAGGCATCAATTCACTACTTCTGTGACTGAGCAGTAGCCCGTCTTGATGAGAAATCAAAAACCTACGGTACGAGCGACAGTCTTTTCTAACAGTTTTTCTATTTTCCAGAGGGAGTTTTCTTTTTCTGCTCTCTCACACACCACAGAGCTCTGTCTTTCAAGTCACAATCTGTGGAGAGAGCAAGGCAAATGCTGAAAAAATGCCACTCCACTCAGTGCTTTGGCTATATTTTTTTCTTCAACATATGTATGCCCAAGCAGCCTTTTGCTCTGTATTTTGCAGAAGGAGAATGTCCTGCAGTGAAGTGCTCAGTACTGTTGCTGCACCTGCGCTGAGGGACAGACAGCAATGTGGGGCGGGGGGGGGGAAGGGGAAAGAGACACAAAGTGACTTCATCACTTCCACCCTTACAGAGAAGATAATGAGGGAAGCACTTTCCAAATAGCGAAAGTGAAGTGTCTTCAGAAGGCTAAGGAGGCCAAGAAAACTGTCAAGAGAGGAGAGAAGAGAAGAACATTCCAAAAAGCTGTCCTTAGCAGACCATAAATCTTACCCAGCTGACAGTTCAAACACATCACTTGCACCAGCCC
This sequence comes from Chionis minor, assembly GCA_013398295.1. Taxonomy (NCBI): domain Eukaryota; kingdom Metazoa; phylum Chordata; class Aves; order Charadriiformes; family Chionidae; genus Chionis; species Chionis minor. Next base: position 1,238,737 of record VZSF01010837.1, on the reverse strand, counting down.
TACTCTTCCCTGTTTATTTTCTTCCTGTCAGCATTAAAATAGAGAATAATAAAGTACTGGACAAACAAGCAAGGCAAACAAGAAAATATGCAAGAAAACTCAGTAGAGAAGAAAAAGGACTGGAGTCTTTGTCTGTCAGCAGTGTTGAGGAGTCCTTTGGATCACGTTGTGCTGCAGCCTGTGCAAACACCACTGCCTCACCACGTCCGATCCAAGAAAGGAATTCACAAATTCTTCTTAAGTGCCTGAAATAACCATTCAGAGGAATACAGGAATGCCAAGACTATATTTAAATATTTAAAAGGGAAGCACATCCAAAACTTTTGGTTTATGTCCAAGCGAGGTATCTTCCTGTAGATTTTGGCTGCCCAATCTTGCAACAGCTTCACAGATTGTCTAAACTGTTTTAAAGGTAAGGAGCATTTTACCCTCCTGAAGAGTTTGTGAGCAAAATGGGAAGAAAGGTCTGTCTTCCCCAGTGTGGAGTGGGAAAGAAAGGAAACTCTGCTGCCAATTTTGAAAGGGAATGCAGAATCCATACACAAATAGGCAGGCAAATACCTCTCTGGAGGGAGCCGCACAGCGCGGGAGCCTGGGGAGGTAAGCAAGCCCGCTGGAGGGGAAACAAATGGATTTCAGTTGGAAACCAGCCTGGTCTCTGTCAAACATACCAATAAAACTGACATGTTCCTACAGACTGAGTTGGTAAGATCTGCATGTCATGATGGGAAAAGGTACGGATAAGAAAATTTAGTAGCTTTAACGCAAAGGGCAGCTATAGAAAACTGAAAAATCTTTTTTTTTTTTTTTTTTTTCCTTTCCCCCAGTCATGTGTATAAACCAGGCAGGAAAGTAGGGCTAAATAAAAAACTTCAGTAGAAAGTTAAAGGAATTTATGTTCAAGGATTAGCGTTAGGGAGTTATATGAACTAAAAAGTTGTTAACACTAAGCGGCATCAGAGGAGATTAAAGAACACCATGCTTATAAATACAGCCCAGCCACTCTGTTAAGATAAAGTGAGAAGTCAGCCTGGAAACCCCATCCAGAACTTCAGAAGAGACTCCTAAACAAATTAACTAAAGTAACAACCCAGAAAAAGCTCCAGTAAGAAAGCAGGTTTCCACAGGAAAAATACTTGCTTTTAAGACAGCTTTAATACTAAGACCAGTCTCTGGTGACACCTAACAAAATTAAAGTCCCCAAAGGCCCTTGGTGCACCATTTCAGTTGGCAGTGTAGATGTAAATGATTAATATTGATTCTCTAGAGGGTCTGAGCACCTTAAGAGCCAAGGCTGAGCTTTTTAATTCCTAACTTTTGGGGCCTTCACATGCAGATTACAGTTATACTGATAGATCCAAACCAGTGCAGAGCTGGCTGAACATTAATCTAGTCTACTTCTCTGCTTCCAGGACAATAAACACCAACACAAGAGCTTCTACATTGCTTCAGGCAGAATAGGTACCTAAGTATAAACACACATGAACACACACACAAAAAGACATATGTGAACACACTCTCACTGCAGAAGTGACTGGATTGGTTTGGATCCAGCTAGTTCAGGACACAGGTGGAGGAGCTGAGACACGTAAGACTTTTTCTCATAATTCAGGCTTACTCTGCAGAAGTTTGCCAACACAAATATCTAAATTCAGGATGTGAAAAATTCATATTCCTGGCTGTCACCAAGAAGCTTCATCTTGTTATTCTTGGTTATTGGGCAAAGCGAGATGAGTGTTACTGGTAGGAAGACTTTTCTTCTCAGCTTGTTCTATTCCTATACTAAGGCACTTCATTTAGCCCAGGTCTAGGGAGCAGGGAAAATCCCACAGAATCACAGAATCACTTAGGTCTGAAGACACCTTTAAGATCAATGAGCCCAACCATAGAACTAATACTGCCAAAACCACCCCTAAACCATGTCCCTCTGCACCACATCTACCCGTCTTTTAAATACCTCCAGAGATGGCCATTCCACCACTTCCCTGGGAAGACTGTTCTAATGCTTGACAACCCTTTCCATAAAGAAATTTTTCCTAATATCCAATCTAAACCTCCCCTGGTGCAACTTGAGGCATTTCTTCTTCTCTTATCGCTTGTTACTTGGGAGAAGAGACCAACCCCCCCCTCACTACAACCTCCTTTCAGGTAGCTGTAGAGAGCAGTAAGGTCTTCCCTCAGCCTCCAGGCTAAACAACCCCAGTTCCCTCAGCTGCTCCTGGTAAGACTTGTGTTCTAGAACCCTCATCAGCTTTGTTGCCCTTCTCTGAACACGCTCCAGCACCTCAATGTCCCTCCTATACTGTGGCACTGAAAACTGAACACGGTACTCAAGCTGTGGCCTCACCAGTGCTGAATACAGGGGCACAATCACTTCCCTCCTCCTGCTGGCCACACTATTCTTAATAGAGGCCAAGATGCCATTGGCCTTCTTGGCCACCTGGGCATGCTGCTGGCTCATGTTCAGCCAACTGTCCACCAGGACCCTCAGCTTATAACCCTTTTCCTGAGGTATCTGTGTAGACGAAGAACTTCTGAATTTGTTAGCTAGATACCATTGTGAAGGCATCTGCATGCATTTTGTGTGAGTCTGGTGTGCATTTGTCCACATGCAATTTGTGTGCTTTAGCGCTCAGTCACGTCAAGACTCTGACTATGTGTGGACAGTTTGGCATAGAGAGAAGGCTGAGGCGCACCTGCCCAGGGAGAGCCAGGCCTTGCTGACATGGGATGTGTAAAAGCCATCTAGCCCACTGGCACATTCCTTTCCCTGTATTAATGTACTTGATGGCAAGCTAGGAGCATCAGTGTGAATGTTTGAAGGCTGGTATCTAAATATTTCAGGACTATGAAGCTTTCACCTCCTACAGGTAATCTTAGAGACATATTCTGAATATGTTCAACAGGAAAAATTAAGACTATGTGGGAACTTTGCCAACAGAAACATAGACTTCAAAGAAGTGTAGGATCAGGCAATAATTGGGACTCAGCTGCCTCATGAGGATGCACAGCAATGAAAAACAGAGGCTTCCAAGAGAATGTTTAATGTAAAGCTTCAACAACTTACACTGCTCTGAACAGCAAATTTTCTGAGCTTTCATTTAATTAAAAAAAAAGTTAAAAAAAAAAAAAAAGGCGAGAAGATACTATGTGATGGCAGTTTTGTAACTGCTATGTGAAGTTACAGTACTGTTAAACACAAGGCTGAACAGCAGATGGCATATTTACGCCCAAGACATGAGACTATTGTTGACATGGTTTGTAATAAATAGCAATGTTGATGTAAATGCATATTTGCTCAGTCTGTGTATCATGCTGACATTAATCCTCAAGGAAAGAAAACCATCTGGAAAATTTTCAGTTTGTATGATCTGAATTGAATTAAATACTATAAACTCACATATTACTCAAGGTAAGACTTCTCTCAAGTGGAGACAATGACTATATCCCTGTTTGTGTTTTACACTAGCCTCATGTAATCCAATGTGTGCCTCCAATGCCATATTTGCTGCCTTATTTTTAATAAATTGCTATGAATTGCACTCTCGTGTACATATTTTTTCTCCCAGTAGAATATATCACATAATCCAATTGAGGACAACACTAGCTTAAATAGACGCAACTTGAGATAACTTAAGCAAATGCCAACATCTCTTAGGCTCTGAAGTGGTATAGCTTTTGGCTCTAGTGGAGAGTTTTTCCCTAAGGAATTCCCTAAGGAAAGTACTATTATGCGTATAAAGACTACAGTAATAGTAACTGCATTTGTCATATTTTTAAATTATTATTATTTTATAATGAAGAATATTTGAATAGTAAGCAAATAATCCAATCCTTATATTCGGTCAGACTCTGACTGAGCAAAGTTGATAGTCTTCAGCCAAACTTTGATGCCCAGGTTTGAAGTAAAATATATGCTTTCCTCCTCTGCCACTCAACACCAGTCTGGAACATGCCTTGAGTGCTTGGCTAAGTCAGGATCTTAAAAAGCCCCATGACAAAGTCCAAGGGGTTCAGAGGTAGGATTTAGGACATACCCATTAGCCATAGATGGAGTTTTGATGGTGATTCCAATACAAGTAGGATTAGATCTTCAGACACAGAAGCACAACTTGGACATCATCTGTGATCATATGGAGAAGTCATCGCACCTTCCAAAGTGAAACAGCTTTAGGAAAGCTAAGGCTACCAAGCTATCATGTTGCAGCTTTTCACACCATATATCGTATGTTACAAAAACTGAGACAACATGGAAAGCAAAATTCTCTATTCATTTTAGGGCTTACTTTGATACTAACTTTTTTATGGTTTGCCTTTCTCCTCCCAGCTGTTTTCTTTCCTATTTATTGCACGCATTTTTTATTGGAACATAGCTGTCCAAAAATCGGTGCTTTTGAAGGCAGAGTAGATGCACAACTGAACTCTACTAAATGGCCTGCTCTATTTACATGAGGCTTGTTAAATAACAAAGAGCAGAAAGCAAGTACTGAGCACTGATGTGGGTTTTCACCATTTATCATCTGCACATTATAGTTTTCTTGCAAATACAAAAGATAAAACCATAACTGAATGTAATACGAAGGCAATATCCCTTTATAGATCTTTGTTGAGCAAAGTGCTGTACAAGCAGTTAACACTTATGGCTCCCAGGAGGTATAAGGGTCACCTGAACATCCTTAACACTTTGAATGTAAAACTATAACAAGGTATGGTTTTGACATATGGACTATTTCTATATTTTTATAGCTTTGGAAGCATTCCCACATGGTTGAAGTTATTGGCAAGTCTCCCATTGATTTCAGGAGTTCCTGATAAAATCCACTGATTTTACGAATCAATTAGGAAATCTCCTTTTCGGACTACAGCCAAAAAGAAAGTGGTGCTTACCATGGAAAATTCAGAATCAGACTTCAAACACTCTGCACATGAGTTTATTTGAAAAACAAATCACTGTTGACATATCTGGAGTTAGCAAATATATGTTTAAATAATCAAAAATTTAGTTAAATCAGAAGTGCTTAAAACTTTGAAATTTCTTTTGGATAACAAAAAAAAGAAGTAATGAATTTATTTGTCCCTTATTTGAACTTACCAAACCAAAATGCCATGATGCTATAGGAGCCTGACAGTACTCAGCCGGACAGAGGCACTAACCTGGGGGTGCTCGTTAAGGGTGTTGCTTGTTTCCCCTTTTCCTAGCTATTGCTGTGGGCTGGTTTTGACATTACGTGCAGCAGCAGCACCTAGGTTTCTGCAAGTCATTGGTCTCCTTTGCATCATCTTGTGTACCACCATGTGGTACTAAGTGACGCAGTGAGGGGATCCCCTTCCTGAAGTGTAAAGTATATTAAAAGAAATGTTTAAAATTCCAAGCCTCTCATACTGACATTGTAAGGAACTACAAACTTTTTGGCAAATGTTTTGGTTAAATACACCTTTCCATTGCAAATATACTGTTTCCGTAAAATGCTGGGGCCATTCTCAGTGCAGAATTCTACCAGGAAGCTCTTGGAGAGAGTCAGCAAGATCACAGCATTGGCTGTCTTTCATTTTATGTGCAATTCTGCTATTGGATACATGAAGATCTTTAAAGTATCAGTTCTCCTTACTCTGCACATTAAAATCCCTCATTGAAATTAGAATTGGGAACCTAGCAATGAAGTTCCAAACCTCCTTCTTTAAATAAGAAATATAATGCTAATTAAACTGTTGTTTTTTATAAAATACTTTATTAAGAATAATAAGAGTAAACAAGGTTACAAAAATACCAACTTTATTAACTAATGAAGATGTCGTTAATTACAGAAGATTTGTAATACAAGTTATAACCACAGTGTTCCCTTTTCATTAGGCATCCAGCTTGTTGTATTTAATGGGAGCATTATTTTTCCTACTTAAATATGAAAAAATACTCTTATCATACACTGAATTCCACAGGCAGCCCCCTGAAGTTAGATCCCATGCAGGGAGACACCATACATGAATGCCCAAGAGTACGCTTAAAAAGGAACACTGTAAAATTTTAGAATGAAAAGCCATGTTAGTTCCTGCCAGCAGCCCCAACATTCATAATACAATAATATACCAGTGCATGTGAGGGAGGAAGAAAATAATTGATAAGGAAACAAGGCTAAACAACCAATCCAATAGGTTTCATACAGGTTTCAGGGGGGTCAGCTGGTTTACAACCAGCCTTCCAGAAGGATGGAGATGAAGCTTTACCTCCTGTTGCAGTTGCCCTGGAGTTGAGATTCTGTGTGCTTTTCAGTGTACAAGGATGCATGTAGTTCAGTGCATGGCCATAGGGAAAAGCACCGAGCAACTTTCAGCCCCTGCTCTTTTGGCAATCACATTCACTGATTTCAAGGGACATTTTGCCTGAGTAGATTTTGACCCTCAGAGATATATTTGGACCCTCGTCTGGAAAGCTCTAACTCAAATGAGTAGCTCTGTCAAGTACATTGGCATTACCTGCAGCAAGGGTTTGCAGAATGCCTCAGAGAATTTTTATCTTAAACTAGAGAAGAAGATTTCAGCAGTAGCAGCAAAAATCTAGACCAGTACATTCCCAATGAGAGCTACAGTTTCTCTGAGGGTTATGAGGTTTATGAGAGGAAAAGAGATAGGGAAAAAAGCTTTTTCAAGGGAAAAATGTTTTCACTAATGAAAGGAAGAAGTGTCAGCCAGTTCCAATGCCCAAAGAAAATCAGTAATTAAGTCAAACTAACTTCAGCAGCACAAAATCAACTTTTAGGTTTTAATTCTGAAATTTTATATCCAGTTATTCCACTTTTCAGAGACCAAGGATCAGTTACAGCAATGAGAATGAAGATTAAATTCAATGAGGTTTAAGAATGTCCTTAGATAAGAATTTATGTTCTGTACCCTTTATTTCTAATATGAATAAAATCACATCTACAAAGTCCAGATCCCACTGAAGTTAGTAAGAGGCTTTCCAGGGAATTAGATGGGCACTAGATCAGGTTCCCTTGTTATTAAAGAGAGAAAAACGTTAGAACAGTGAAAAAATATCTATAGAGTGTCCTTTCTTAAGAGAATCCTGTAGTTATAACAGTTGCCTGGTACGGTACCATTGGTACCAACAAGAAATATTCACAGGAATAAATGAAGTACAAATTCATTACCACATATCGCTATTCTTCTCTTCCCTTGCTCTTCAGAGTCTCATGTGCCCTCCATATTTAGACAGGGAGAGCAAGAGCACCTGATAAGCAAGTACATACAAACATGTTACGTTCTGGAGCATCGACTCTGCACAATTTATTTCACTGAGGCGCTGCCCAGAACAAACAGGTAAAAATCCTTACACGTTGTCTAACAAAAAACAGTATTTTTATCATATATATATATGTGTATATATATATAAAAATCAGCCTTCTGCACAGCAGAAGCTTGTAACTAAAATATTTTAGGATTCAGTTTTTTTAGATAGACATAACAAAATGCCTGCAAATATAATACAGTGAGCACATAACAATTCTTAGAATACAAAGAGTGAACATGGAATAGTATATTTTATCCACATTCTACTTGTGACTGAAAACAAAACTCACTTGGAGTTTTTTAAAAGTCTCTCTTGAAAAGTTAATCCTTTCAGTAAGATATGGTCAGTATATACTTAGTAAGAATACACTCTTCACGTACATGGCAATAGTTAACTGTAAATACAACAGACTAAATCCTGCCCTCTTTAGGCTGGGCAAGTAAGAGAGCCCAAAAGGAGCAAAAAGCCTTCAGAGGCAGCCAGAACAGATCAAGACAGACTATCTGTGTAGCGTCCACAACCTCAGATCTGCTGTACAGAGAAGTCACATCTCATCCAAAGAGATTATTTACATCAGGAGGAATTTCAGAAGCTCTGCTTGCTGAAAGACTTCTTCCTATGTGCCAGTAGAATCTGCTGGATGCTTGACACAAACCTCAGCAAGCCAAGCCACTTAAGCATGGACTGAAACTCACCCTAGTTCACCAGATGTAAGCATATTTGAGTCCCACTAAAGTCAAAGTGCACTGCTGAAAAAAATAATTTGGTGAGCCAACATGAGGGCTGCCTCCCAAGACAGCTCCCCAGAACTGGTTACTCCCTGCCAGGTCAGAATTCAACCCTGCGTCTTCTGAATGAAATGTCCTTTTATATGTCTAAGCTGACCATGATGTATGTCAGCTTAGCAGCTATGCAGTTAGATATGATATACATACCATACATTTGCTACTGGAAACATATACAATTACATAGTCACAAGTGAAGTAACAGTGCAGTTACTTATGCAATTACATGTACAGTAGTATAACTAACAATTGGATATATGGTCTATCAATTTTGGAGAAATTACAGGGTAAATGGTGCCACCTATAACAACATACTTGTATAATACTTCCAGCCACAAAACTAAATGCCTAAAGGAGAACAAGCGCTTCTTATAGATGCTGATTATTTGTTCCCTTTCCCCATCAACATAAAGAAAAATGATGGTTCTACATACAGGCAGGAAAAACAAGCTACTAAACTATTGCTGATGTTTTCCGTATTACATATAAGATCATATCAATCTCTGCAATAATTTTGTTACTCTGAAAGGAATTATACAACAGATATAATTTTGTCCAAATGTAGGTAACATTTTATTAAAGATCTTAAGCTTCTGAAAGACTATTAATGTATAACTTTATGTAGAACCATTCTATGGTATCTATATTAATGTAGAACCATTCTATGATTCTATGAATTTGTCCCAGTTTTAAGTGTCTCAGCCAGGTGCCTGGTTCAACTATTCTTTTTCCTGCTGTAAATACAGAGTTACTTTCATGAAATAACTAGAATCAACTGAATTTTTTAAAACTTGTCTGTTGAGAAAGATTTGGGCTTATTTGACTGAAATTTCTTTTAATGGCCAAAATCTGCCAGTAGCTAATCAGGGTTAATTTTTCAAACTGCATTAAATACTCTCTTTAGCATTGTAAATTCACGTTTTTTTCTGGGACTAACTTTAAACAAATGAACAATATTATGCTAACCAATCCACTTCTATGTCTTTTCCCTCACCCAAAAAGGTTTTTGAGATATGTTAGGCGACCACATACACACTGAAGGAAATAAGTGCATAACTAGAGTCTATAAGCACTGTGTAAAAGGAAGTGACGTTGACTTCTATGAGAACTCTGCTTATGGCAGGTTTGTCAAAGTCCATCAATAATGAAAAGATTAATTTCTAAGGAGACTATTTTTTAATGAAGTATTGAAATCTTTGACCTCTTATAAGGGGGGAAGAGAAATATGATCATATATGCTGTCCTTGACAGATGTATCTATCTCTCAGTAGGTCTTTTGTCATACATAAAGAGAAATATATGGCTCATAGAAAGAATAAGACGTGTTAAATAAAACTATAACTTGTTTCTCCTTCTAAGATAATCTGAAAAGCAGCATAAAAGAGGTCATATGATCTATTTCTACAAAACCATTTATCATCCAGTAATAATATCTTTTCAAAATTGTTTACCCATTCAAGTATCTTCAGGAGATATGTCACCATACTTGCATATACTGTAAGTCACTCCAACATTTATAAAACAACACTGATAGACAAAAACACCAAAAACACCCATAAATATTAAAAGAACCTCAACAAACTTGACTATCAAGTAGTTAAAAAAACTGTTGATCTTTACATTACACATTAAATCCATGCTGTCCAAAGTCTTTCTTTGAATGGAATTTGTTGAATCTTTCAGGATTTTCTGTAGGTCATCATAATCTTGTGTATCCACCGAGAGTAATATGAGACCCGAACAAAAATCCCAGGGCGATTTCGAATGGCACATCCACGGCCAGGAACAATGACACCAACTACTATCTTCAGCCTGTTTTGTTCACAAACCAAGGGACCACCATAATCTCGCTAGGAAAAAGTAAGCATAAAGAATGTCACTTCTAAAAATGCTTCAAGACACAGCTCCCACCATCTCCTATTGACTGGTTTCTTTTGGGGATGATGTAGCTCAATGAACAGGTAATAGAGTTATTCATGCCATAGGACAAAAACCAGCTCCCAATAGCTTTTTCATAACCAGAATTTATATGAACCAATGTTAAGGTTGGACTTTGACCTTTAGTTGCTTCCTATGTGAATTAATCCCTATGATCTATCTTCACATGTGATTCTAGTGACTTCAGAATACCAGCTCTTACTCTCTTCTTTCAGCTACCTGCAAGCATAATATTTGTTTATGTATATATAAACAGGATGAGCAGAAAATGAGTTGACTGATAAACATCTTTGTTATTATAACAGGCTTTGCATCAAAGACTACTGACAGAGCCAGTTTAATATCCTTCTGTGAGCCAACCAGCTTTCAAGGCCCTAGGATGAGAATTTATGCGCTCTAATTGGCCGGGGTGGGCGAGGGGGGGGAATCCCAAACATAATAAAAGGTAACATATTGTAGGCATAATTTTGATACATAACTTGTTAAAATACTCTTTGTCATTATTCTGAGTGAATGAGACGTCTATGCACCAGTACATGCATTCAGTGAAAATTTGGAGTATGGCCCGCTCAGATCTGGGTCTTATTTAGCAGTAAAATTCATCCATTTTAAGTTAGATTGGAACGGTAATTTAGATACACTCACATAGATTCGGGACTTGAACAGAGACACTGCAGTTTTTATCCAGGCAAAACGTACACTGAAGCTAGCAAACTGGCTGCAAAACTAGACAGTAAATGCTCATATCAGATAGTGAGACACTGTTTCAAAAAATAAAAGCTGACAATTAGCATTGTATTCTCTCCGGATCACCAGAGACACAACAATGCTTGACCTTTATTAGGTTTGTTGTTTTTTTTCTGACTGACTGCAGATTAGTTCCCACATGAGCAATGAACTATGTCAGTGCCATCAGAGCAGCTCATACAATACTTTCAGGAGTGGAGTTTCACCTGTCAATCTGATTTTGTTTCTCTGCCTGTTCTCTGCTGAGGAAAGTAGCTTCAAAGGGGAACTCAGGGAGCAGGAAACCATGCAGTGATTAAGACAGATTGCTAATATTAATTCAGCCCATTTCTTCTTGCAGGGGAAAACAAAGTGCAGGGTCCCCAGCAGACTTCCACGCAGATGTTTCTTTTACAAGGCTTGACATGTCTAAGAGCTCATTTGTGATTAAATATTTGATTTTGAAGAAAATTCTTTTCAATAACAAAATGATCCTTTGGAATATTAATAATAAATGGAAGAGGCCTCAGCCTGATGAAGACCTTGTTTCCACATAGTTTGGTAGTACCCCTGGGTAGGGAAAATTTCACTGCTTGGTTAACATCGGTATCAGGAAATATCTATTCTAGTCCTGATATTAAATACACAGCAATACTCATGACTGTCCTCCATCTAGACATCATCTCATCAGGCAGACTTTCCACATTAAAAAATGGTATATTTCAGTAATAAATGATTTACAGCATTTCTCCTCAGATGTCTTTTCTCCATCATCAAAGTCCCAACCAAGACAACTGTATCAAACTGTACTTTCACTGAAGTTGTTGTCTTCAATGTCCTCATTGATAGGTTGCTCAGGCTTGGTCAGGGACACCAAACGCTCCAGCCTTCTGGCTAATACTGAATACATTTTTGGATCTTTCTCCTTCCTTCATAGCTTTATCAACTCTCTTGAGCAGTTTTGTATTTTGCATGCAAGTCCTCATCTAGCTAAGCAGTTAAATTCACTCCAGCCTTTGCTTTCTGCTCAGTCAAAATATACTGCTTTTGCTAGCACAAAGCCCACTTTAGCTCTTATTGTACAGAACACCAATTTGTCTCAGTCTAGCAAAGTTTTTAGTCACGTGAGTATATTTAATATTCCTGTAAATCCTTCCTGTTATGCTGGTACGGTGAAATCGAAGCAAAGAAACCTCTTCCTGCACTCTGGCAGAAAGGACATCACTAGAAACACAAATCATTTTCCAGTGAAAACTACTAAAATAATTTTTTGTGTACAAGTTTGATGCTGAGAGACTAATTATAAAAGCTCAAGTAAATTATTTCTGGGAAAGAAACAGTCAGGTTAACGGCTCCTAAGAATGCAATAGGAAATGCAATATCTACCTCACAAGGCCCAGCACCGATTGTTTCAGCCACAGCGCAGATTTCTGACTCATTCACGGTGATCTTCCCTTTGAGATATTGGTTGCATTTCTCATTTCCCAAAATAAACAGGTTTGCTACTCGGAGAAGGCCATCATAGTTAACTACTAGGATTGAAAAAAAGAATGAAAACATTATTGTGTTTTAGGGGGAAGAAAAAAATTGAAGATGCAGTCTGCATAAACTCACTCATGTAACTTCAGTTATTGTACTTTCTCTCCAGCACTCGCTTTTTTTGTCCATTCTTGCTGTTATCATGTATTTGCCTTCTGGATTTCTTATATTTGCTACAAATGAGATTTGCAAGAAATTTTTTTGGTGCTCATATTTGTTCAGTTCTCTGAGAATATCTGGAGAAGTTTTTTTCTATTAGAAGGAAGTGCTAGGTAACTGGGTTGACTCTACAGTCCACCACCAGCTTGTCCTGTCACTTCCCAGAAATCAGAAAAAGTGAGCCTGAGAATGTTATCACTCCCATCAGAGGAACAAGGATTTTTCTCCCTGCCTTGAACACGAGTTAATGTGTAACAGGGCTGCCATGGCTTAGGGAAGGACGTGTGAGTTGAAAAATACTGTAGCAGAGCAGAGTTTTTCTTGTTCTGTGATGGCTCAGCTACACTGAATGACTTTGTGCCTCCAAGGGCAGAGCCACAGCTTTGTGCAATCTCCATTCATCAGTGTGAAGGTCAGGAAGCAGGAGCCCTGTGGAGCTTGCTCTTGTTCTACATGTCGAAAGACAAGTCTGCACAAGCTGCGAAGATAAATAAAGGGTCTGGACCTGCCCATTCTCTGCGTAGCCATCAAAAGAAAATGTCAAGCTTGCCCTTCACCGAACTGTTATCCTGCTTTCTTGAATTTAAAAAAAAAAAAGAAAAAGGATGTAACACTTCTTCCTTCCCTGACTAGGATGCTGTAAGGATTATATTAAGTAGTGCATAAAATATGGCACAAAGTCCCTGGATGACAGATGTTATGTATTTACTGTATTACATAACTCCACAACATTGCGAATTCCTTATCAGTTCTTTCAAGCTAAGCTTGCCTGCGATGCTGCACCATGCTCCAGCCCAACTTCCCCATATCCCTGGCAGCTGTTCCCCCCAGAGGACAGCTAATATGGCCATGTTGGGAACATCAAAGGCTGTCATCTGGGAGAGGGTTGGTACAGATCACTTGCCACCCACAAGGCAACGCGGAGTACTGGTCCCAAGGAAGAGAGCCTCAGAATTACAGTCTCTGTAATTCTGCTCTGCTTCCAGGACAGCATGAGTATGTTGCTGCTGCTTACGCGGGGTCTGTGGCAAAATGACATTTGAGCATAGCAGTTATTGGAGTAATTATTGTCAACTGGCAGCTATTAACTTTATCATCAACACATAATTAGCCAGATATAGTATTTACCAGACTAAATAGATGTCTGTTCTCCGACATATTTGTATTTACTTCACACAAAAACTGTGTTTAATAAACATTACTAAGATTGCAGTCAAGTACTCAAAAGTTAAGAAATGCCAGACTTAGGGCTGCCTGTGCATCCTTCTTTCACCGTCTTTGTGTACGTTCATTATGTCTTCGATTACATGATTCTATACAGGTTTTTCCACAGGGCAGCCTGCTTTGGGATACAAAAAGAGACTGCTCAAATAGATTAATGGTAATTTTTCAAAAAAGGGTTAGAACTCTGCAAAACAACTCTGTCATATTTTTTAAACCTGTAGAACAATATTTTTTCTCTGATTCATTCATGGAAATGTTTGAATCATTTTGCCTGTCACTGAAACAAAACAAAACAGAAAAGGATGCACTGGTAGAAAATATTTCATATTAAATGATCTTAGATAAAATGCTCAAAGATTTACAGTTGGACAACTGTGGCATCAGGCAATACCAGCAGCCTCACCTATAATGACAAGAGGAAGTTAGCTGTCAACGTATTCATTTAGTTTTTAAAAATAGTTTCTTACATCCAGTGTATCCCCATCCATAAACACTGCAACTGGTCTTCTCTGGAATGGTACACCCAGAAATGGGCAATCGGATTATTTCCACAAAATTTGTCAATATGGCAGGTCTGGAAAGAGAAAACAAGTAATACATATAATGGATTTTACTTAACTTCCTAAAATGTATGTTAAAAATGACATTACATTTATTATAGACCACAGCAATTAAAAACTGTGCCAGTCCTTTTCATTTCTTTTCCATCTTTGAAAAATATGATGAATTCTTTTACCTATTTTTTGTGCTACAGCTGTTAACTGTCAAAAGATTTCTTGAAATGCTGTCACCACTTTTGTGCTATTTAACTTGGATTTTCATCTTAAAAGTAAGTAATGATGGCATTTCATTTGGATATATAGTTTTGCTAATATGGAGAAATTTTGAAAGCTCATATATACACAAGGATCTCTGTTACAACCTGGTGTTTATTGTATAGATTAAAACCATGTACTAGTCAATGTGAGTTGTTTGGGGTTTTTTTAACAAACAACAATAAAAAACCCCAACAAAAACAAACCCCAACAAGTCTAAACCTGGTTATCAGGAAAAACAATGTAGGCAAGATTTTTCAGAACAACTGTTTTCTGAGTAAGGTAAATCAACCTGCATTTCTGAATATATCAAGTGAAATTTCTTGCAATTGGAAATTTAAACCATGGAGACACCATCTGCAGTATCACAACAGTAGGAAACTGAATTTGAAAATCTTATTTAGGAAAAATCACATTTATCAGTTGAAAATCACGAATTGGCAATAATAGCTACTAACCTGCTAAGTTTCAGTAAGACCAAATCTGACCCTGTGGGGCCATATACCAACTGGGAGATATTCAGAATTTGTCTATGCTTCTCCTCTCCCTTTCCTTTGATATTATGGACTCCAAGCCAGGCTTTGTAGTCTTTCAGATCTTTGTACCTAAATGAGGCAAAAGAGGTTAGGATTTTGCTGAGTGTATAATAAAATAACTCAAAAAACTCTGCTTAATATGATTAGGCTAGAAGATCTTAACTAACACCCTTCACTAGAAATGGGTTTATGCTGCCAACTGCTATTCCAAAATCAACATGCTCGGATGTAAGTTTTTGGTCTGAAGCCACTGCATAATTTTATCTTTAACTGTAACTAAAATCTAATTTTTGTTTCCTAATACTATCCAAACATTTAGATGCTTGGACTGTATGAACCTTTGAACTTTTTGAGATTTACCCAATTTTTCTATTTTCTTCTGTCTAGTTAAGCAAAAGTATGAGTTTCTTTTTATAAAGAGGCAATTGTCTAACCATTACACTTGGAAAACAAATTTATACTTCTATGTAAAACAGCCAGAGCTCTTTTAAATTAACAACAATAATAACAGAAAATACCAAGGTCCCACAGGACTTTTACATCAGAAAAGCAGTGCTAAAGCCAAACAGGAGGGAAAAATGTCGCATTTAATTTGAAGAAACTTTTTGCTGATAAGTTCCAGAAAATAGACATATTTCAATATTGCAAAGCTACAGACTACTGTACCGAGAAGGGAAACACTGCCTTGCTGTTAGAACCCACTCTTCCTTTATCAAAGTACCTCCACAGATATGCTTATTCCTGGGGAAAGAAAAAAAAAATTAAAAAGTAATAAAAAGTAACAATTTCAGTTTCTACATGGTCAAAAACTTTTAAGAGTACTTTTGTTCCCCACATATTTTTGCTGGTGAAAGGTGGCTGAGAGCCTGCAAAAATATGGCTCTGTCCCTTTGCTCTACGGTTTCAACAATTCCAGTAGCATGACTTTGCAGAGATTTTCTCCAATGTGTATAAAGCAGGAGGAAAGAGAAATTAAGTTACTCTAGTGGTTTCAAAGTTGAATTTATAATGAGATCTAATTAAAAAAAAAAAAGCAAACTAATTCTTTGTAATCAGAACTGGACTGAAACATTCAAACAAGTCCCCAAACTGCCACCAGATGTAAACAACATTTGGTCATTATTCATGTAGGTATTATTCAAAGCATTGACCTCAAGAGGGAGAGTTCCTATTTGATTACCAGCCCTATGAGATTTCTGTCCCCACATACTTCAGTTGGAAACAATCTGCAATGTATGACATCCTACATGTGATTATAGAAAACCTGCAGCATAATATATCGAGTAAAATTAAAGCAATTAAGCATGACAGTTCTTTAAAAAATAAAGATGACTGTGGAATGCAGATTAATTAGTTTCCTTCTTTGTGCCTCAGAAATCACATTTATTTTCTGCAGCTCTTTGGAAAGTGAATTAGAATTGTCAGCAATTTGAGAAAAGCTTAAAATCTCACAATTTGTAAATTCAAATCACACAAATGTTCAAAGCTTTGCAAAGAACTGCTGGAAGGAGCCCAGACTCTATATGGAGTTCAAAGACAGCAGAATAACACAGATGCTTGCCTCTTTTTTTTTCTTTTTTTTTTTCTTTTTAATTATATTTTGATTGAGGAACAAAATATCTGGTCCAAAATGCTGGATTCTTTTTAAAATATAGATTCCGCCCAGGTTTTTTTATAAAAATGTCACAATCAGGAGTATAAATATGTTCTTGTATATTATGTTTGCTTCGGTAATTATCAAAAGGAATTTACAAGATTGCATCATCTACTTTAAAAGATTGCCTAGGACACATAGGAAAGTTAAACTTCTTATTTAAATGTGGCACAAACCCAGAGGTGATTCCATGAAATAGATAAAATTAATCCAAATATACCTAAATATACCCAATAACTTAATCTGGATCAGAAATATAAGAAATGTGTAATTGATTTATTTAGCATTTAGAAGTGGACCTTAGTTGCTAAATATGAATAAAAGTTTCTATCACTAAGCCTTTACCATTCAGACACGGCAATTCCATTTTGAGGTGTACAGTTAGTTTTTTGCAGGAAGTCCTGAAGTCATTAAGATTTTGTTTCAGACAACATTCTATTTGCTTCCTTGGTAACAACACAAAATAAAACTACATTTTTATGCCCACATGTAATACTTAAAAAATATATTTTGCTGCTGGGGTATTCCAGGAATTCCTTTTTCATTAAACATTGTGCACTCATTTAAGCACTCATCTGCTTAATGGAATGTTGTACAAAATCCAGGTTCAATGAACTTAACTTTAGCTATTTAAATTTTAAGCACCCAGGTGTAGTTCACCTTACCTGTCTAAAAGTCCTTCAAGCATCAAGGCTGCTTTAAGAACAGTGCAAACTTTTCCAGAGAGTGATTCAGCCCACCTATCTGGTTATTTAGTCTAGGAATAGAGTGATGTTCCTCCAGGAACATATTTCTGGACCATCCACTAGACTTCCAGAAAGGTCTAGTTCTGATTGGAGCTCATAAGATGCAAAGATTACCAAGGATGCAAAGGACCTCTAGAATTTCTCTAGCAATGAAGCAATGTAGAAAACAGGTTTTTATCTTTTCATTTGCCCCATTTTTTCATTTAAGACCTGTTTTACAACCTAGTTTTAAAACAGCTAACAAATCATAAGCCAGTGGCAGTGAGATGTACTTTATCCCTACTAGCAGACAAAAAAAACCTTCTTTTTTTTCTGGGTTTTTTTTTTTTTTTTCATGGTAGAAGATAGAGGACCGGTGCATGAAATATATCTCCTGTTATACGTTAGTGATTCACACTTCCAGCTGATGAGTTATGAACTAGAGTAATAAACATAAAAAACAATAATTCTGTGTTCTGGTTTTTACACAGTAACAAAGTAAGATTCTGCCATAATGTAATACACATTTCCAGCTGTACATGTTAGGGTCTTGTTTTACAGAATTAAAAGGTTTTCGTTATAGCTCCTACTTTTTTTTTTTTTTTTTTAAACAGACTACATTTCAATTGCGTGTAATATTATGAGCAGAAAGCTAAATTTGAGATGGGTATATATCCTGAATCCATCACTTAACAACTAAAAGTACTGCTGTTAAAATGAAAATATTGATAGGAAGCTCAATTTTTTTGGTAAAGGTCTCTAAAATAAACAGTATAATGCTGGATGCTAAGCCAATGATATGAAAAGGTCTGTAGTAGCTAATCAAAACAGCAGAATGCTAAGAATGCTTTACAAGCTCATGGGTGGAAGGTAGTAATAATGAACATAGAAACATTTCACTGATGTAGTGAGTGCTATGGAATCACCTGGTGTTCCAGGAATGCTGATTTTCTGCTTTTACAGAATTTAACTGAAATCCAGAAATATTCTTATTACCGTAAACATTTGCTACAGTTATAAAACAAATAATCTAGTACATGTATTGTCTTTCTAATCAAAGGGATAGTTACCTGTATGTCAAACTAACCACCCATCCTTCATTAGTTTGTGTTGGGATTCCATTTACAACTCTCAAATGTTTTGTTGAGGCACAAGGAATGACAGTATCTGAAAGCAGGTCCAGAGATCACATTTTACTAAAAACAGCGGTAGGAAACCTGTACAGTTGTACATAAGGACCACAAGAAGGTCAATATTTATCATGGATTAACTTTCTTGCGCTAATGAAATATATTTCTAGAGAATCAAAACTACTTTAGTGAAGCTATGTCAATATATATAAATATTCATAGGGCATAGAAAATGTATGTATTTAAATAGGTTTATCATGGAGATTTACATAGTTATAAAGCAAACATTGAAAATCATTACCATATCTCAAAACTGGCAAGACAAAGCAATGAGTATAGATAAAGGAGTATAATAAAGCTATTCTACATTTTCCTCTTGTAAAAGCAATTTTTCCCAAGCTGCTTGGGTTTTTTGTATCTTTGGCTAATTTTTCTCGTTTCCCAATTGGAGAGAAATAGCTGGTCTTAGAGGATACAGTACATACACCAAACAGTACATCTGCAATCTTACTTACCATCCAAGCTGGTTGTAGTAGGAGTTGTATCACCTTCACCTAGACAGACACATAAGATATCAATAATACAAAGTTAAAACACATCTAAAAATTGAACAGGGTAAAAATGAACAAATGACATATTGTTAATTTTAATAGTCCAAAAAGTTTTAACTTCAATGATTTTTTTAATGCTCTGCAAAACCCAATTTGGTAAGGATTAACAGGAATGCAGAATTTCATTCCAATAGAATGAAATAAGAATTAAACATTTTTCAACAGGAGTTTCAAATATTTTTCTTCTTGGCTGAATCCTAAATACATCAGGCTATCAGTCATGCTCAATTTATGTGTTTTATTCGAGCAGGAAAATGCTGAAAAATGAATTTATGACTTTTCTATAAGCTTTCAGGAGCTATAGAAGTGATGTGATTAAATCCAAATCAGATTTAATGAAAATTTCTAATTTCCTTAAAAACTTTCAACTTCAAAAGTTCTTTTATGTTGCTATTAGCAAAAACTTATCCTTATCAAAATGTGTCCCCCAAGATCTGGTTTGGTATTTCCATCTAGACCAAGTCAAAATACAGTTACAACAAGGTTGCTTAAACTTGCTTCAAAATGTTTGCCTTCAGTGAAGTCTGCAGATTGACCCAGCATTATGAGTTAGAGGTGTAGCTACTGAAAATTTGCACAGGCAAAATTTAAACAGTCTCATCCAACTAGATTTTCATCATTAAGAATATATATAAAAATATAAAAAGGTATACAGTTATATACATAGTTAAATTTCCATGTGTTGTATGCATACACATATGCATGTATATGTATGCATGTATTCATATAAATATATATAGTGCAGTTGAAGAGACCAGTCAAAGGCACCAAGTAAGTACATTTGGGAACTGCCAGAATTTTGTCTGTACTGGTTAAGCTGGCTATTGGTACCTGCGTGAGCTAGTAGTAGTTTAATACTAGTCCAAACAAGTTACAATTGTAAAACAGACATATTCCAGCTCCGGAGTTTTATTCCAGAAATCATAATACTCACCATTGCCATATACCCTACAAATGTTTAATGTTAATATTTCCTTAGGAATTCATAGATTCAGATAATGAACTCAGAGTGAATAATATTTATACTTCTTCAGCTGGTGTTCTTTACCTACATTGACACAAATAACCTTTTGTACTCTTTGTTTACTCTTCACATAGATGCCAAAATATCACCTGAGACTTCAAATATCACCTCTTAGAGATGCTTCAGTCCAGACTAGGAGGAAACACTGCAGATTGCTGCTGGGAATGAGTGTAACATTATCCTTAACCTCTAGAGATCACAGCCGTGCATTCAAAAGCCTGATTTACCATTTAAATGTTCTCTCAGGATATACAGAACAGTCATTTAGAAATAGGAATTTAAGAGACAAATCTTGAACTTAAACGTGAATTGCACATTTTTTGGCATAAATCGTTTTCCACTTAACTTCAGTTTATTACTGAAGTGCCAATAATTTTTTTATTGTGTTTGTTTAAGCTATTCAGCTTTTAACATGCAGCTTTGGAGGAGTGGTGTTCCTAATTCCTGCCAGGACTTAAATCATCCCATAAACATCCTAAAGCAGAATCTATATAGCACATAGGCAAGTAGCATACATATAGTGAATTATCCTAACTTCACAAACAAATGCAGAACACACAAAGAGACTATGAAGCTTGTAGCACAGAAGATAACTGTCCCTGGGTTTCTTGAGGCCACAGCCAGCATTCTGACCACTAGACAATTCTTTGTCTCCGTCCAGCCCTCATTCAATAGCTAGATCTGTTGGAAAATGTTTGACCATCTGTAATAGCTCTTTTATGCTCCTGCTGCATAAATAAGCCTTGAAATCTCTAAGCTGGTCAAGCAAAAGGACCCCTTGTTCATATATTGCACAAGCAGCTTCTGTCCATCCCTTTTCAGTCATGCACAATTGGTTCTTGATGGACTTACACATTTTCTGCTGCCACAAGTGACAACAGAAAGGTATGCATAGGCATGTGACACCATGGCTTCACTGGGACAGCACAGTTGACAATGCCTGAGGCATACCAAGTACTCACATCGAGAAATAGGGCAGTAGTCCCAGGGAACGAGAGGATCATCTGTGTAACACCAGGGACCATGAAAATCATCATCTGGATTGCGGCAATAGTTTTTCTTCAGTTTACTAACATCTGGTTCTCTGAATATTTGTATATGCCTACAGGGAAAAAAAAATTCAAAGTGCTGAAAAGCTTTATACTATAGCCCAAATTTTCAAAGGTTAAATGTTGCTTTGCTCCACATTGTAATATTAGCTGATTGAGAAGCCTACAGGTCAGGGTTTAGGACTGATTAAATCAAAGAGAAGAGGAGACCCAAATATTTGCTGGATCTGTGTCCAAGTTTCCTCTGGTTGGTATTCTAAGGACTGGACAGCTGGGAGGTTTCTAGATCTCCCACTCAAGCTAAAATCCCTGGATACCCTCAGGAGGGAACTTTACACTGATTAGCATTATGTCTGCATTGCCCTTAGCAAATCTGCAGGCCTCTCTGGAAGCACAGGTACCTTCTCCCTGCAGATTAGCACAAGGGAGCACAAAATCGGCAAAGCAAGCTGAATCTTAGGCAAAGGAAGGACAAATGTAAGAAAGTTAGCAAGACTGAGTGGCAGGCAAAGAGAAGGATGAATGGCTCAGACAAACTCCAGTCATAGGCCACCTAAGTTGCAAACCTACATGAGGCAGTTTAAAGGTGAAAGTTTGGGAGGAAAATCTGAAGCAAAGATTTTTATTTCTGGCTTGTCAGACAGAAGCATACACACTTCCCAAGTTACAACTGCATGGCCCTTTTGGTTTATAACCAAGCAGGCATGCTGCTTCTAGCATACCCATAACCAGCGTACCCGATGAAGAGAGACAGACAACTCTCCAAAGAAGTCCCCAGATGGAAAATTTGTGGGAGTAAGAGAAGAAAGGCTGACCTGTGCTCAAGATTATATGAATGTAATTGCTTCAAGCATCCAGTTGTGTCAAGCTTTTTCATTCACAGCTAACTGAAGACTTATCAGAGCTACTAAAAGTCATGAACCTCTGCTTTCCTTACACGGACAGGACACTGGAATATGTATGTCATCTCTGACCCTCTGTAGGGGAAACCACATATAGTCCAGTTGGTGATTCCAGACAGTGCCACTGAAGTCTGCCTTTTGCAATACAGCTTCCCCAAAGGTTGACTTGCTGACTTACATGCCTTCTCCTGGCTGACCACCAAGTCAGCAGCAGGAGTCAGGGACAGACAAATTCCAGAGGGCAATGGCTAATATGTTGGGCACTATGACTGTGATGATCGCGAGAACTAACTCAAGAACAAATACCAAAAGTAATACAGACATAATTGCATCTTCAGAAACTAAAGAAAAATGAAGGGAAAACGGTTTCCATCTGGGCCACTAATATGTTTAGTATCTTATACATAGCAAAATTGTTGATGAATATCTGCCTTTGTGCAGTACCTGGAAGTCGTTGTTCTTGTCACTCCTGAGATTTATTAACCTGCTCTTCTGAACCAGCAAAGACAACACTGAGGATCCTGGCATAATTGAAAATGTCTTGAAAACTCACAACATCTTTTGTACTTACAGCTGATTCATTTTTACCTTAACAAATAAATTAAAAGTAACTTGCAATTTCCACTTCTTGAATATGAAGCCAAAGTAAAGACAAACAACAGACATGTCAAGTCATTTTAATGGCATTTGATGTCAGTGTCATTAGATGGTAGACTCATGATTCAATTTCAGGTTGCAAGGACCTTAGGTGGTTTCAAGTCCAACCCTCCGCTTCAGGCAGCATAAGCTATGTGATCAGACTAAGGAGATAACAATTTCATGCTATCCTCTCATAGAACAAAACTTTCAAGGACAAAGATGGGGTAAACCAGGTCAGTAAACTAAACACTAAGAAACATCCCAAAGCCTGCAATTAGTGGTTAGCCTGAACAAAGACATGTTGTGTAATATATTTAAACACCGAGAGGAAAAAAAGAAAAAAAAGAAAAGAAAAAAAAGAGAGATTAAAAACTCCAGGGCATAAGTGGCTATTTTAGAATCACTGCAGACAAAAAGGAGATGCCATCTGGAGGCAGTATTTATTCAGGACTCACTGAACCATCTCTTTCTATTTCATATGTACACACCTACGTAAGTCTTCAATATTCTTGTCCCATGTGGAGCAAGTTAGCCCAAATCTTGTCTTGGATAGATTCCCCATGTAACTCTTGCCATTGCCACGATAACAATCTGAATAAGAGTGGTGAGACAAAAAAAAGTGGAGGGTGATTGTGCAACACTAAAGAGAAAACTCTTCCATCAGTAATCCAAACAATTAAAGAGAAGCATTATATTTAGCAAACACTATAAAATATAAATCAGATAACTGTATAAATCAAATTAGAAAGAAAATGAAAGAAAATTTTCAAATTTAGAAAAAATCTCCTGCTTGAGGCCTTCATTATCAACATAGTAACATTTTAAATTTTGCCTTACTTAGATAAACTGGGAAAATTTCTTTTATAAATAGTTAGTTTATGGTTAATTTACAAGGGTCACACAGAATATTTTAAAAGTTGTCAGGAGCTGATTTATACAAAGCAAAGCAAAAATACCCCCTTAATCCTCCCTTCTCAAAAACCAGGCACTCTTAGCCTATTTGAAACAACTTACCTTTATGTAGATTCTTGATACTAGCAACAGTATATAATTCTAGACTTAGGTTCTACTTGGCAAAATCAAAAAATCAACATATCTTCAATTTTAATGTAATTCAAAAACTTGCCTGTTCATTCCAGCAGAAATCATGTTTAATTCATAAGCTGTTATCATAAGCCTTTTTGAGACTTTTCAAGAGGATTGTTTAAAATTATCACTACTATAAAGACTTTTTGTATGAAGCATTTAATTTCATATTCATCAGTATTTTTACGTTTTGATAATTGATACTTTGCAAAAAAAACCCAGAATGAGAGTTAAAGTTTAATCCTTTCTTTGACAGAACTCTTGCAACTGCAACTCTTCAAAATTTAAGAGAAAAAACGGCTAAAATTGAAAGATGGATATCTGAATTCAGCCTGATGTAGGGTTGTAGGTCTGAGGTCTTAGCCTCAGTTTATGCTATGATTGATATCAGTTCTCATGATGCAATAATACTCCTTAGAGTAATACCAAGACATCACAGAAAAACATTTGCCTGAAGACTCAGAGTGGACTTTGCAGGCAGAGGTAATAACTTGAAGCTAAGAGGTAACATGGGAAGTCGGGCATGTTTTTTTCAGATCAACTTCTTTTAGTCAAGGGGGGATATGGAAAAAATAAATTTTAAAAAATGACATTTGGGGGCCTCATATGCAATTATAAAAATACTGTGAAACAAGGAAATCATCTCAGCTCTGGAAAAAGGCCTTTCAAATTGAGGTAAGACAGTGAAGCAGATCTCTAGCTAATATAAAATGGCACAGAGATGCACCTTGTCTAGAAATCAGATCCAATAGCAAATCTTAGCTGCAGCTTTCCCTGCTGGAATCGAAACATGAACTGAGAAATGAATCTCATTTACACCATGATGGATCCCAAGGATGCAGATAAAGCCAAGGCGGAACTACACAGGTGTAATACAGATGTACTGAGACCAACTTCTTCAATTTTCAAGCCTGTCTATCTGCTGTTTGGAACAGTACAGCATTCACTTAAAGTCATGTTATTTCCCTTCCCTCTGTTACCTTGTTCATTTGACACATCACACTTAGGAATCTGGGAGCAATAACCAATACGGATGTTTGGGTCAGTGGTAAAACACCAGGGTGATTCAGATCCATCTGGATTTCGGCAGTAGTTCTCCCTCAAATCCCTATAAAAATAAATATGTTAGCTCACAGCAGGGATAACCTAAAACCACTGATGCATTCTATTGCTTTTTATTATGAATTAGCAATAATATAGGCTCCTTAAGGTCTGTATGTTACTGATCAGTGTCAAGTGCAAGGAGATACAGAGCCAGGAAGAACACAGTGTCCTAAAAAATATAGTAATCTTCATAAGAATATGTTTATGGGAATTCGTTTTCAGTGGACCTGTTTTGACTGGATATAAGATTTCATTTGAAGATCAACAATATTTTCAATATAGCCTATTTCTGTTCAGGATTCTCCAACAAAATTTGCATGCAAGCTGACATCGGATACACCTGCAATCCATTACAAGTGCTTTTAAATACAAACATTACCAAAGTGCTTAAAATTCCCTGTACTTTGAATGGTTCTGCTGAGTTTAGAGAAACAGAGTTCTGTAGACTGTCAGTGATTCCTTTAAGAAACTGAATCTTGGAATATTAAAAAAAAAAGTATGTTGAAATTCTATACAGCTGTTACCTTTAAAGCAAAAGTTAACCACAAGGGAACATCTTTAAATGTCTCTCACAGCTTGCATGAAATAGTCAGACCTCTTAAATGTAAGTCTTATTTTCCCATCTCCTGACAGTTGTTGCCATGTTCTGTGTGTCTCCATATTTCACTGTATTTTTCCATCTGCAGCACTTACTGATAACAGACTACAGAAAGAAGAGGTCTTAGACTGTAATTCTTACTCATGTGAGTGACTTTTGAACAGTTGCACCAACAGTTCTGTTGATTTTACTCAAGCTATTTGCCTGAATAACTACTATGCTCTCAAGCATCGTTTGAATAAGCTATTTGCCTGAATAACTACTATGCTGTCAAGCATCATTTGAATAAGCAGTCCTAATGTTGTTAGCCCCTCTACACCATTAGGAATGCTGTTAAAACTGCACGAGGGCCTAATCCTGCAGCAGTGGTACACAGGTGCAGCAGAAATTGCTTTCAGTGGTGGTTTGTCTGAGGAAAACCTGTGGGATCAGGCTCAAGCACTAACGTCCAGGCAAATTTAAGGTGATTCTGAGACTGACAGAGGAGGCTCAGGACCAGTCTTGTTTTCCATTACAATGATTGTCATATTTTCAGTAGATGTGTTACAATGAACAATATTTGATCAATACACTGAACAATAGTAGCGAAGGGATTAAGACAACAAACCTAACTGTTTTGCTCAAACAAGCTGTTCTTAGACAGATAATTCAAACTCAGACTGGAATCTTTTCTTTATGTTGAAAGATCGACACTATTAAATTCCAGCACAAGCTCAGACTGATATTTAGCCATCAGCAAAGACATTTAGTTCAAACCAGACTGTAGGTCCATGCTGGTCAGTCAGGTTTCCTCTATGCTCAGCGAAAAAAAGACTGAATAAGTAGATTATTCACATTCTGGGAGTTTATGAACTGTACAGAAAGGTTACATGACCAGCAGTCCTTTGGGTAAAAGCAGTCTTACTAATGCAAGTACATTTAGTAATGAGACAGGAAAAGGACTAAAAAGATATAAAATAAAAGAAGTGCTGTCAAGTATTACGAATGTCAAATATTGCCAATAAGATTACACTTCTGTAACATTTAGGACGTATTAAGTTAAAGTCAGTAACCAAACTGCAAACGAGTACTTACCTCCATGAAAGAAAAACAGTAGTATAAAATCACAGAATCGTAGAATAGTTTAGGGTGGACGACACCTTTAAAGGTCATCTAGTCCAACCTCCCTGCAATGGTCAGGGACGTCATCAACTCGATCAGGTTGCTCAGAGCCCCGTCCAACCGGACCTCGAATGTTTCCACGGATGGGGCATCTGGGTAACCTGTTCCAGTGTTTCACCACCCTCACTGTAAAAAATTTCTTCCTTATATCTAGCCTACATCTACCCTCTTTTAGTTTATGCCTTGTTCTATAGCAACAAACAGGCTGAGAGAGTTGGGGTTGTTCAGCCTGGACATGAGAAAGCTCTGGGGAGACTTTATACCAGCCTTCCAGTATCTGAAGGGGGCCTACAGGAAAGATGGGGACTGACTTTTTACGAGGGCATGTAGTGATAGAACGAAGGGTAATGGCTTCAAACTGGAAGAGGGTAGATTTAGATTAGATACCAGGAAGAAATTTTTTACGCTGAGGGTTGTGAGACCCTGGAACATGTTTCACAGGGATGTTGTGGATGCCCCATCTCTGGAAGTATTCAAGACCAAGCTAAATGGGGCTTTGACCAACCTGGTCTAATGGGAGGTGTCCTTGTCCACATCCAAGGCATTGGAACTAATTGATCTTTAAGGTTCTTTCCAACTTAAACCATTCTATAATTCTATGATCTTTCTTATAAGCCCCCTTTAAGCACTGAAAGGCCACAATAAGGCCTCCCTGGAGCCTTCTTTTCTCCAGGCTGAACAATCCCAACTCTCACAGCCTGTCCTCATAGGAGAGGTGTTCTAGCCATCTGATCGTTTTCATGGCTTTCCTCCTCTGGACCCGCTCAAGCAGGTCCATGTCCTTCTTATATTGGGGCAATCCAGAGTTAGGCACAGTATTCCAGGTGGGGTTCCACGAGAGCAGAGAGGCAGAATCACCTCCCTCACCCTGCTGGCCATGCTTCTTTTGGTGCAGCCCAGGATACAGTTGGCCTTCTGGGCTGCAAGTTCATATTGCCACCTCATGTCCAGCTTTTCATCCACCGGTACACCCAAGTTCTTCTTGGCAGCACTGCTCTCAATCCCTTGATCTCCCAGACGGTATTGATACCGGGAGCTGTACTGACCCAGGTGCAGGACACTGGAATGTACCAGCACTATGGGGATTCAGGTCCCAGTCTGGAGAACAGCCATACGCTTCACAATCAATTAAATTGGTGAACACATTCTGTAGGAAAAAGTTCATGAAACCCCCTACAGTTTCAGCCAAGTTCATCTAGAACTAATATTTTGAGATCTGAAGAACTTATTTTCCCATGTTCAAGTGGTTTTCAGCATCAGCAAGTACAGTAAATGCATCAGGTCACAGAGCAGGGACAGGGATCTTACAGTCTACTTTGGTGGCACGAATTTCTAAACATTTGAAAACTAAGCTCTGTTCCCACTGCAGTAATACCCACATATCTCTACTCACTTGCACTTGAAGTTCTCAGGAGTGATGTTGTGCTGGTGAGGAAACTGGGAGTCCCATCGCTGGCACTGGATTCCACTCCATATGGTGTTGACTGTGCCGCGATAACCCTCGCCCTGTCCCTGAACGCAAGTTGATGTCTCAGCTGCCGCCTCCGTGCTGTTCGTGATGCTTTCATCTGTAGACCCAGAGAAGAAGTGCTGTTTCATTTTCTTAAGGCTGAGCCTGGCTTGGGATTTCAGGTTTGAACTCTACATTGCAGTTCAAGTTGTGGTAATTGGAATTCTTTGGCAAAAATTCCCATCTATGTCTTTTACAGAATAATTTTCTCCTCTTCACATTCACAACATCCATGAAATCAAAATGGGTATTAGACCTTATGTTAGTTTATCCACTTGCAGGCAAAAAACCCTATAAAGTCTGCAATATTTCAGAGCTTTTGTTTAGTGAGACACCTGGCCTATGCTATATTATTGAAGGTCAGGAGATATTCTTGGTTATTCTTTCCAGTTAAACAAAAATTTTCTCATTCACTTAGCTTTACAAAACTGAGTGACCACCCATGTGCACACAGTTAAACATGTTAATACATGTTTGCAGGATTAAAACGCGATTGGTTTTCTCCGAAGAATTCTCAGAATATCAAGTCACAGGAAAAAAGATGCAGATAAAAAAATAAAAAGATAAATCCTGTTATAAAATAATGTGCTAAATCCTCCTTGAAGCTTCTTTTTTTATGCTCATATAGTTAGAGAGGAAAAAAAAAAACAAAACAACCCAGCTTTTGAAAATCAAGGATCAGTATTCTCTACAGAGAGACAAATGTTTTAAAGACCAGCAAATTCGTCAGCCTCAAGATCTTTTACAGATGTTGATATACTCTGCATTCACACTGGTGTGGGCTGTCTTGAACTAAATTCAGAAAAACAGTGGTTTTTTAAATGACTCATTCACATAACTTGAAAGACTCTTTTTATTTCTTATGCAATTTTCATAATTGCAAATTAATGGCACAGATATTGCATCAGATATATACAAAGTAGTACAAAACTAAATATACTACAGTAAAAGCAACACTTCTACAATGTCCCAAAAAGCTCCCAACATAATATTTTTGTAAGTAACTGCCCATCTGTTGGTAATTGCTATTGTTCATAAGGCTAATTTTATTAATTACCTTAAAAGTACTAGTTGCCAAGAATAAGTATGTTAATAAAGTTTTAAAATTAGTTTTGTTCAAATGGTCCAGTGATTAATTTGTGTGTTATTCACAATATAGTTCACTCCTGGTAACTTCAGCCAGTTCTATGAACTTGCAGAGAATATGGATTTTAAGGAAACCAAATGTCATAACAGATGGGTTTGGTTGATTTGCTGTCTAATCTTCTATGTTAAAGATCACTTCCCTGTCAGAAGATAACATCAAGTTGTGCAGTTGAATTATACATTTCTCCATGCTGGAGAAAATTTTCCTTTCTCTCTTCATCTGGTTGATGTTTTTACATTAGTGTTTAATGGTTAAATTAATTTCCTGCCCTTCCTTCCCAAAGCGCTTTGTCTGCAAAGATTGTCCTGCTTCAACGGGATTGTGAGTTCCATGCTCATTCCAAAGTCAAAAAGATATTGCACCGCAAGTATCACAAGAAGGCTTCTGCAGGCTGACAAATACACCCTTTCTGGTGAATTCATCAAACAGGTTTGCAACTAGTAACTACATTTTTAATCTTTATTATTCACTTTATAAGTAATTGGACAACAAAAAGACAAATTTGTACACCTAATAGAAATACACAGCTGCCTATTTCATCTTTCCATCATCACCAATATAAGAAAACAAATTTGGATTATATTCAAAAATAGTTCCTAAGCTAATTAGACTGGACATTGTTGTGTCATATTCAAATATATATTAGGTTTTTTTAAAAAAAATATATGAAACACTTTTATTAAAAATGAGAGATGTGGTGTACAATTTTGAAAAAAATACTTACCTGCCATGATAAATTTCAGTATACATACGGCTTCCTGGCTGCATGTTTCTAAGTCAATAAATTACAGCTACATAACTCTATTGAAAAGTCTTCTTAAATAATAGTAAAAATGCATAAAAATTCAACCTAATACAAGCAATTACAAAGACCTTATTTATACACAAGAAGTTACTGTAATGAACTGTATAGTACATCTACCCTGTACTCAGTAATACTACGGAAAAAGTAATTAGGTTGGTATTTATGTACCTTTGTGTGTTTTGTGGGTTTTTTAAAAATCACATGCCTGAAACAAAAAACCTAATGCATCAATTTAAGCAAGGCCATAGAGTTACTTTGCAGAGCATTCCTTCTTATATATCTACAGATACACATCTCATCGCTAAACCTTATGCTCTGTGTCTGTACAGTGACCTCTATCTGTAGATCAGATTTTACAACAATTTGTCCATGTCAAAATGTTCTGTTTAAAGGAACCAGACAAACTTAACTGTCACATTGTCATGAATACTTGCACAGCCAAACCTCTACTGGAAAGACATACATTATAATGGCTAAAAGAGAAATTATTTCAAAATCGGCAATGTGTGATGGATTAGCTGCTGCTACTACTTTGTGTCAGCTCTCAACAAGACTTCTAGTGATGAAGACGATGACTGAAATATTTTTATTTGTATTAAGAAAACAATTTTATCATTCAAAAAGGTCCACAGGACCTTCCCCAAACTCTTTTTTCTGTACCACCTACATTTCCTACAAATGTCTAGTTTTCAAGCATGAAAAATGAGACCCAAAAATATTTCTGAAATTTAATTCTGAAATTATGAGGGCTTATGCCCTCAGAAAGGACTTCTGTTCTGGCTCTTGAGTCTCACAGAAAGCTCAAAAATTATCAAAAAAGGCTCAAGAAGTCCTTCACTCAGCTGGTGATTTCCATGAACAGGCACTATGGGGACAGTCTTCCTGTTCGTGTGAATGAAAGGCAGGTCAAACGCACACACAGAGACAGGCAAAAGCTTGAGAAGAGGTGTTCTGCAGACCATAAGACAGTTGCCAAACTTTAATAAGTGCCCAGGTTGTCCAAGCCTACAAGGTAAATAGTCATCTCCATTCAGTACTGGTCTTGTTTTTGACTTGCCACCTACCTAACCAATTATATGAAGTTTAATTAACTCCGAGCATGAATAACAAATGTGCAGAGCACTGATGACCACACTCACCAGTTCTCTTACAAGGTGGAATCAAGATGAACCTAAAAAATAGTAAGGCTGAATTCCCACCCTTATCTTAGCAGTTCGTCTAAAATATGAATTAAAACCTGCAACTCCAAGGACTTGTTCCAATGAGAAAGTCATTATGAATTGTCAGAAGATGAATTTAAGTTCAACAACCAATCCTTATTATGCAGACAGGTACTTTAATTTCATATTAGAAATATCTTTTTTTTTTCCCAGTTTAGATTGTATAGTTCTGAATTGAGATCAAAAGTACCAATAAAGGAAGATCACATAAACTATAATCTTATAAAAGACTACTGTTTATGATTTATTAATTAAATGTCACTTGTTTTTCCTGTATGAAACTTCATTATGAATAGAAGAATTTGGTAATTGTCTAGCAGCATTTTTCTACCATTGAACTTTGTTTTAATTTTTGTTAAATATTCTGGATGACTCAAATTAACCATGTAATTCAGCCAGTTACTTGAGAATTTCCTGTTAGTAGTATTTCCACTGTCACATGTTCAATCTGAAGTCCCCAACCAAAGTGCAATAATGCAGAGGCTTCCTTTTTTTCCATAAAAGCCTTCCTAATTTGATACTTCAAAACACATAACTTTATTAATAAAGCACAGCTTATGCATTCATAGATGCTTAAGTAAAGAGATAAAACATTATCCAGAGCTTTGTGTGTAAAGCCACAGATAGTCTTCTCAGTTCTGGTTCCCACAGTAATGCCAGCATGAGGGAATCAGCAGGGGCCTTGAGTCATTCTACAGCTGAAGTAACCAGTTAGAGTGCTATTTCTGTCTTTAATCCCAATGACCCAGAAGAAAATGCTGCACAAATTTTAGGTCATTGGTGAAACTCCTACTGACTTAAAAGAAGGTAAGGATTTTGCTGGAGTATTAACGTGCTTTCATGGTACTACTATCTATGTATTTTTGGAAAAAGACATAGTTATAAAAGAAGAAGAGTCCTAAATTATTTCATCAGGAAAATTCCTACTTTTTCTTATACTGTTGAAAAGTCTTTCCCAGTGTGTCTGTCCACAAGAGGAAAATGTAACCTGATTTGTAACAAAATACTTTAAAAAGTAGATTTTAAATGAGAAGAGATGCCTAACCCAGTAAAGAAAGTGTTCTAAACACAGCAAAATCCTCATTAAACATGCAATTCCACAAGTGTCAGTATGAAACTTGAGTGATGTTATAGGGAAATGTTCAGTTACACTGCCTCTAGGCATCCCTACCTCTAGCAATACAATCTACAATTCTGGGTGGTAGGATAGTGGCTGTTCTTTTCTTTCCACATTTCCTTCAATGTACTATCTCACAGTATACGTAACATGAAAAAACCCCACACTGATTTCCGGTGTTTTGGGGTGGTTTTTTTTCAGTAAAAACATGAGAAAGCGAAAGAATATATGAGACCAAAGTTCAAGAATCACAGTACTGAAGAACTCATTGTCACCTAAAATCTGCACACCTACGGTTCATTTGCCCTTGAATAAAAAGAGATCTTTCAAGGTTGTTCCAGTATGTACAGCTAGGCTTTAAATCCAAACATTTTTTTTTCGTTTAAATACACTTAAAAAAAATAAAACCTGGATCAAAATTTTCACCATTAAGACTTCTCCTCGGGTTCAGAGCTCTTTAATCTCACTTTCAAAACTATCATAGAAATGATGAAAAGGATCTGAGAAGTATCCTTTTTGAGGAAATGTAGATTAAGCCATTCCATACACAATGAATGCTGGACCTCTGCTATGCCTCCCTGTGAAGCCAGGTGTAAGGTAACGCTTTATCAACTACTAAACATCAGTCTCTTTTCACTGTCAGTTTTCATCTTACATAAATATTAAGCTGAATCCAAGTGGTGTTTTTATTTGTTTATATACTATGTTTCAACAAATAACTTTAATCAGAACATCACATTCAAATGGGCAGTTGAAATCTCTGTTTCTAAGGGATAAGTAATCCAATATTCGTGATACTTTGCTTTCCCAACAGTTGTAGACACTCTGCAACAGTTCATTTTACACCTAGATTCTCAATTTTGCTGTTTCATTACTTGCTCTTTCCTATCAAACCCAGACCATTACTGAATTCTCTCAGGCCTTTTTGGGCCCCAGTCCTCTGGGGTAATAGGCCTCTGCCTATTGCCTATGCGTACTGACAGCAAAGGATAAATCCATGGTAAAATTATTTGGGTTGGGTGCTAGGCAGCAACCAAATACTGTCCTTACCATAATAATTCCATATAGCTCGGCAGCTCTCAAATGACTGACATATGTAGCCTCCTCATTTCTGGGCTTCAACACCTCTCTGCCCTATAGCTCATCCCTGGAAGTGCAGCTGTCCTTTTTTTTTTTAAAAAAAAAAAGCAGTATTAACTCCCCACTCCTATCTTCCTTGTTGTCCATTTCCTCATTCATGCCAAAGTAACAGTCATTTTCTTTTTTTCATATTTGCTGTCACTGCTTCCATTTCTTCATTTCATCCTACACTTCTTTATTGCTGTTATAGTTGTCCTTTTATCCTCTCGTCTAACTAAAAACTGTCTCAAGCCAAAACCACAGACACATATGTGAGCAACTTCAAACCAATCCTGGGGTCCCTGAAGTCTTAATCCAGATCCAATTTTTGCAGCTTGAGCCATCTCTAATCCCTAATTGCTCCTGTCATCTCTTTCTCACAGCCCTGGCTGTAAGCCACAATGTTTTATGCTGCCTTCTGTGCTTGGAAATAAAGTTACAATGCCCTCCTGTCTCTTCAGTCTTAAAAACATATTTATTTTCTGAATGCTTCCTTCCCCTGACTTTTTTGCCGAAAATTTTGTATATGAGCTGTTGTCAGCATTTTGGCTATAGAGCATACTAACACTCATGACATGTAGCAAAAGCCGCAAGCAGCATGCTGCCTTGTGGTCACTCCCCCGAAGAGAGGACACCTACGTTTTTGTATATGGTCCAAGGAATTGGATTTGCAAAGCATTTTTTCTAATTAGTATTTCTTGTAAAATATATAAACAGTCTTCAGCATAAGAATTAAAAACCTGAGTGAGAATCCAAACCACAAAGCTATAAAGACATATAACTCATGATGTTCTCTTTTTAGTGTGCTGAGATTGCACACAGCCACAGCTTCAGAAAATGCAGCAGCCACTGAAACCCAGAACAGCCGACTGTTTTGGGCTCCCTGCTAGGAGGTGGGAAAACAGTTTTTCTATGTGCCTCAAGAAAGGCAGAAAACTGAAAATAGGGCTCTGATATTTTGTGTTGATATTCTGGTCACCGAGATGGTGATATAACAGTAATATCAGCAATAAATTCCCTCTCTGGGTTATAAAGTTGAAAATATCTGCTGGATTGAGCCCTTTCAAGACCACTACTTTTGTACTCTTTCTCATCTATATCACTTCAGTAATTTCCAAAGATCTACAGTTTTCTGTAGTGAAAATACAGTTTTGCATGTGAAATTTCCACTGGTCTTAATGTACTTTCTAACTGAAGATGAAAGAAAGAATTTCTAGTTACTTCAGCCAACTTTTGCATAGAAATGCAACCAAAGGCTTTTATTACAACATTAAAATCATTACATTGTGGGGTCTCTTAATTTCAATTTGGTGATTACCTTTTCTTCAGGACTCTAATTGTGAGCTAGAGGTGACATTACAGTAGTTTGCAGGAGAACTCCCATCCAACTATTTTAGATAGTTTAGATCAGACTGTAGATACTGAAAGTTGCATGGACTGTAAGCTTACGTGACCAGCAAAGCCAGATGCGAATCCTCAGAACACTGACACATCAGCTCAGGAAATGCCAAAGGATAAAGGTTTATAAAAGTTGCATTTGTGAAACAGTCAGCTGTAACTTTGGAATTTTTTTTTTTCGTAGTAACAACGCTACTACCAAGGGAAAAGACTAGATCTAGTATGCTATATATGATTCATATATTATCTAATAATCAGAGAAATGTAGGAAGCACAGTTAAGTTTAAAAAAAACCCCACCAAAAAGCCCCAAAACACAAATCAAAAATCCAAAACAACAACCACCCCCAGCTGAATGAATTAACTAAAAAAAATGGAAAGATGATTCAGTTACAGAGCTAAGCAAGACTGTGTTCCCAACGGGGAAAGACTGAACTTTCCCCATTATCAAAGATCATAAAAAACTTTAGATACAACTATGTGAATTAGGGCTCCAGTTCACAGACGAAACTTTCAACATGGCTGTAACTTAATGGGTGCCTGGCACAAACAAAGCAGTAGTCCAGCTAAGATTCTTCTGTCTCTGGAGAATCTGATTACAGGCATTGCCTGAAACGACAAATTAACCTCACTTTTTTACAATGGAATAATTTTGCTAATTTTAACTAGCTTATATTGTATTTATAAGGACATATGACAGTGCAGAATAAGTTCAATTACTCCATGTCAGGAAGTACATTAAGAGTATTCTTACTCAACCTTTTTATTTAAACAGTTGACTAATTGATATGTGTCTGGCACTCCAAGACATTACACTGGCTTAAGCCAAGAACAAACAAGAAAAAATTCTGAACTACTGGTGGTGTAAGAAGAAAACACAACATAATTTGATTTGGTACAAATTCCACATGAAAATGAGAAATACCATGCTTCCCCCTTTAGGTAGCAATTGCTTACATACAAAGGTTCATGCCAGAGTCATTCCCTCTTCTCTCCCACTCTCATTATTTATGTATATGCCAACTTTATAGGAAAAATACAGGATTACATTACGGGACGAGACTTTTTGTAAGATCCTCCACTACTATCTCTGTTTTATCTAGGTTTCAGATATCCCAATAATGATCTGTCTTGATTTATATAACAACTATAAAATACAGAGAACCCTAAAAAGTAAACCAACGTTAAAAATTACTCCTCCTATAGTTATTAATATTTTCCTTTCCCCCTCTCCCTTTTTTGAATTCTCACATAAATCCAGTTCCAGGTGAGCTTTATTGTTCTTTTTAGTAGACTCTATTCTCTCTTCTATCCTTCTCCCAAGAGATACAAATGAATTTTACAATGACATAAGCCTACTGAAGTGACACTCAGAGCTAGATGAAAAGCAGAGCGTCTGGTTTCGAGGATTTTTATTTTTTTTAACACTTAATTTTGGTCAAAATTCAAGCAGGACATCAAAGGAAATTGTAGTTTGCAAAACTGCAGAACTAAGAGAAACTGACTTTCTCATGAGCTAACATGACACTGAGTTTCACTGAGCAGTTTTAGAAGCTTCTCTTTGCCTCTACTTCATGGAAAATCAAACCCTCTTCTGCCTGTATTCCTGGGGGCTCTGCCACAAGCTTGGGGCACATGAAGCTGACAGGCTTCTACAATATGGATTCTGTCAAAGTCATGCCTTGTTTTCAGAAATTGCCTTTATTCCTAAGATGTTACAAACAAAATATTTTGAGTAAAGAGAATAAAAAAAAAACTGCCTAGGTATTACGAGACTGACTTTAACATCATGCTTGAACATTGATTATTTCACAGGTTGTCAGTTCATAAAAGGCAAAAAACTGGAACCCAAATCTGGTAATAAGAAGTACAGGAGATAAGAGAGGGGACTGTAACCTGTAGATCCACAAACTGTGAATTAGGCAGGGAATTTCAGAGATGCACATCTCCGTTTCCTGATTAAAACACGTCCCAACACAGCTCAATTCTACCATCTGCTTCAGCCCCAGCAGTACCATGAAAGTCTGGAAAAATTACTTTACCCAAGTTTTCAAGGGAGGTCAAATAGTTTTACCTTCCTTATTGTCCCCATACTGCTCATTTAAGACATCTAGTTATCGCTAGAACAGAGCTGTCAGAGTTACCACCAAAGTTAGGAGGATCTGGGCTTTGAAGACAGAATATGCTGCAGAATGCTCTAAACATTCTGAAATAAGGCATCTCAAAGTGGGCATCCAGCATTTGTATAGCTTAATGTTACTTTGATTCAATTCCCTCTCTGTAAAGTGAGGATAACAAAAGCCACCATCTTGTAGCTGGCAAATGAAAAGAGATGAATTGCCTGTGGAGTGCTTTGATAGTGGAGTGCTGAACATCACAGAGAAACCCACGAGGAAATTAATAATTCTGTCTTCAGCACAAGGCTGAACAGTGTGCGGGAACAGAGACCTAGAACCACGAGAGGAAAACAAAGCAATGACCAGTTGTTGACAGAGAGAGTCCAGAGTAGGGAAGTTACGCATGCATCTACTCACAAAGGGTAATGCAGGTGCCGAGCAAGGCCGAACTAATACTGTACATGAGATCTTCATGATGATGTTGTCTCGCTTTTTTAGTTCTTGATTTCTCTACATTTTAACACAATTTCCTGTACGTAAGATATACACGTATTCCAGTGCTAAGCAGCACACAACTCTCTTATTTCCTCTCCAGAATAAATATGATGTCTTTATAGGACATCCTCTTTGAAAGCTATGCTTTAAAAGTCAGTGAAGTGCAATGAATGAACTAGCTGTGGTCCTATATTGCTTGAACTATCTGTGTCCAGATTTTGGAGAGGAAAAGGAAGTAATAAATTTTGCTTGAACTCACCACACGTTTTAATTGCACAGAACTCCCAGGGGGTGTTAGGGTCAAGAGTGTAGCACCACGGTCTCAGCTTGCCATCAGGATTGCGGCAGTAATTATCATCAAAGCCCTTGTCAGGATATCTGCAAACCACAATGAGAAACGTGTCAAGGAAGTCTTCCTGGCAACACTGCACAGGCTTGGACAAGGACAGTCTTCAGCAGAGGGAAACAAGAACCAGTCCCTATTAACCTTGGGTCTGATCCTGTGAGATGGATGCAAGTACTCTTTTAATGCCATTAGAAAGTTAATAACATACAATCTCTTTCCAAATATGCACCAGAATCAGACCTCCACTGAGGGGATTCCCTGCTGTGTTAATGCACAGGATACCGGATGGGGTAACTCTGCTAATTGCTAAACTCTTGCTCTTGTGTCTGTCAACTGATGACCAGACTCTAAAGCCACTAGTGTTTTTGAAGCAGCCCAATTAAGTGTGGATTATATAAACACTGCCTGGCATGCCGGACTCATTAAGAAAACAGGTTCTTCAGCGCAACAGCCCTGGGTTCAAACTGGAAGCTATTTTGAGTAGCTATGTTACTAATGATAGCCCCATTTTTGTAATAGAGCTAGTTCTAGGTCGTGCCCTCATTTC
This sequence comes from Chionis minor, assembly GCA_013398295.1. Lineage (NCBI taxonomy): Eukaryota > Metazoa > Chordata > Aves > Charadriiformes > Chionidae > Chionis > Chionis minor. Next base: position 1,200,227 of record VZSF01010837.1, on the reverse strand, counting down.
AAGCATTGGGGAAAAAAAGGAGAAAAATAAGGAATTAACTTCCGCCTTGCTTTATCTTATTAAGATTCGAAACTACTGTGCCATTTAATTCTTTCCACGTTCCTACTGACAAGACTGAACAGTCAGGCAGATATTCAAGATAAGGAGGTACTTTTTGTATAAATGTGTTATATGAACATCATAAACTTAAAGAGAAGGAGATAAATGCATACTTTTTTTCTCCAGTGAATACAAATTGTCTTGGTTTTCCAGTTTTATGGAAACATGTTTGTGAAAGAAACAAAAAGTAGATTTTCCCTGAGGGAAACATGAAAAGTATGTAAGAGAACAATAAAGTTAACTACCTGGGAACCTGAACCCATTTACAACTGCAAGCAGATGTGTTTTGCACAAGCAGAGGAAAATATGATTTACAAGCTTGTGGTTTTGCGAGGATCCTTTTTTTGTCAAATAATCATCCTAATTTTTACTCATGCATTTGCAATTTGATCTCCCATTCCTTGTGAAAAATCAGGTTCCTTCATCTATACAAGGGACAGGGACAGCATTTAAATAGAATTTTAAAACAAACAAACAAACAAACAAACCAACAAACCAACAAACCCTAAACTAAATGAAACCCAAACAGAAAGCCAAACAAACAAACAAACAAACAAAGAACAAAAAAGCCACCCTCAGAAAAACCCAAACCACCAAATACACCAACAAGGAGAAACCTCATAAAATTGAGAATTCAAGGGCAGTCAAGAATATGGTAGTTTCAGACCTAGCAGTAGCACCCTGTTTTCTGTTAGGTAGGAGACAAACTGTTGAGGAGAAAATTGTGTCCAAGGATTTCACAAGACAAACAATGGGCTAATAATGTAGCACAAAACAAGATGGCTTTGGCTATCCAGTAGGTGCAGTGATGAGCTTTGATGTTGGCAGAACACCTTCCATGTCATGTAGCAATGGAAAGTCCATGGCACTACCCAGGAACTGAGAAGAGTCCACGTACCCACAGCCATAGCTCCCAAAAGCCACTCAAAGCATCTGGGCATGTGAAAAATCCACTTTCTAGAAGGCAAGTGTCTTTTGTAGCACTGAATGCACCGTGCTTCCTAATATTATATGATATGGTACCACAGTATGTCAAAAAACTTAAGTAAAGTTGTAACAGTTCTTCCAGGATCAAGCTTTGAGTGTCTTTGTGGGATGGAGTAGTGTCTGTGAACTGTATCTTTCCATCTACTATATCTATGTGTCCTTTTCTAGAGTGACAACAGCCTTCCCAGTCGCTGCTTCTTCCCACAATATTCAGGCATGCTTCTGCCTTCCTTCATATCCAGCAAACGAGAGTTCCTTAGTTCCTATAGAAAGGGCCAATTAACACCTCTAAGATACAAATATTAGGGATAAGACAAACAACAGGGCTTCAAACCATTCCACAACTCAACAGTGAGACTGTGGAGAATTCTCTGAGAGCTCACTGCTTTGCTCTGCACGCTCATCCTTCACCCAGTGCCCTTGGGCACAGACCTCTTGCTTGGACCCAACAAAGGGGCTTGAGGTTTCCAAGATCTTTCAGAATCCTACATATTTGATTTTTGTCCCCTCTTGAAACTGCAGTAGCTACACTTCACTGCTGAAACTGAAATGAAGCATTAAGATATATGTCTGGTGTCAAAATAGAGTTTTTCTCAGTTTCTGAGGGGGAGAAAAGGAGTGTTAGATGAAGAGATAACATTCCTTCTCTTTAAAGAGACAGATGTTTATCATAGAATCATGGAATCATAGAATCATCTAGATTGGAAGGGACCTTTAAGATCATTGAGTCAACCTCTAGCCTAACATTATCAAGTCTGCCACTATACCATGTCCCTCAGCACCGTGTCTACACATCTTTCAAATACTTCTCCGGGCAGTTACTCAACCACTTCCCTGGGCAGCCTGTTTCAATGTTTATGAACCCTTCTGGTGAAGAAATTTTTCCTAATATCCAATCTAAACCTCCTCTGGTGCAACTTGAGGCCATTTCCTGTCATCCAATTGCTTGTTCCTTGGGAGAAGAGACCAACACCCATGTGGTTACAACCTCCTTTAAGGTAGCTGTAGAGAGCGAGAAGGTCTCCCTTCAGCCTCCTTTTCTCTAGGCTAAACAACCACAGGTCCCTCAGCCGCTCCTCATAAGACTTGTTCTCTAGACCCTTCACCAACTTCGTTGCCCTTCTCTGGACACGCTCCAGAATCTAAGTGTATTTCTTGTAGTGAGGGGCCCAAAACTGAATACAGTATTTGGGGGGAAATCTCGTATTCGAGGTGATCTCTATCTAGCTCTGCTGGAACTAAACTGAAACTTACTGTCTAAAACTCTTCCCCAATATTTCTTTTCACTTTCTTTTTTGTTTTAAAAGACATGCAGGACTGGAAACTTGGTTTTGTATAACGTAAATTTTCATACAAGAGATGTAAACCAGAGTATTTTAATAAAAAGATACCTGCAGTTATTCAACTCATACTACACTTCAACCCGACTTTCCTCCATGCAGCAAGTACATATTTTCAGAGCATATTTGATTTTGAACAGAAAATATGTGCAGAAGAGGAGGGAACTGTTGCTTCTGTATGCCCTCTAAGTCGTTATACTCAATGGTCTTCCTCCCACACTGAGGTATAATTCTACCCATCAGGAGCACACAAGAACTGGAGCTTCAGAATACATTTCTGTATTCACTAATAGCTAAAACCAGATCGTGAGGCAGTTGTTTAGGGGTATTCCTACTGCTAGTTTCAATCACATCTATGTAATTAGGTATTAACAATTCTTTTCAGGAAGTGACCTCCGAAGGGAATAAATGTGGAACGACTTATTGAGGTGACCAAAAGGGAAAGTGAGATGTATTCACCCTGAGCTGAAAGCATTGTCCAGCAGCAAGCAGACTGGAGCATTTGAAAAGATTATTAGTTTTCCCTCTCTTCATCATCGCAACTGATTAATCTATAAATGAAAATGAGTTTAACACTGTCCAGCTAGTCCTTTTTGGTTTCCAGGTTATTCACATTACCCCTAGATGGTATAGTACAAGCCTCTCTAGAGATTGCTAGATTGTAATGGGTCATTTGTTCCAGACCTCTTCTCTTAATTTCAACTTAAATGACTATTAATAAAACAAACAAACAAACAAACAAAAAACCCCAAAACCACAAACAAACCAAAGCCCATAACATTTTTAAAAGCTAGTATAATCAAAGTGTAATTGTCACTACCTTTAGTGACCATTCCATTAAATAATTATGTTAACCAGTGTATTAGAAATGTACTGGACCCCAGTCACTCTTCTCAAAGTACGTACAGATCAGCTCAGTCTAGATGGGTTGCTTTATAATAAAAAAGCGTTTTTGTAACAGTCTGAAAACTCAACAAGACATTCTCTGAAGGAAATCTTTCAAGGAAGAAAACTATTATTCATGAGACTGCAGTTAGTCTGAAAAGTCATTTTGCAAACAATCCAAAATTAACGGAAAACAGAAATTTCCTCCTGACAGTAAAGTTATTATTATTTTTTTTACCCAGAAGTTCTATAAATGTTTCACTCCCAAGGAAAAAATTCTTTCTGTTGCTTCTTCTAGAATGCACAGCAAGTGCATGGCAAAACTCAGAAACAGATTATCTTCAGTCCCAGTTCACTAATACAAAATATTTATTGTAGCAGAACTATGGGAATGCCTGCTATTATTCATGAAGCAGATCATCTGAGCCCAGAGGAAAAAGAGGTTATATCACATAAGCTCCAAAACCGCAGACCCTTAATGTTGTGCTGAATAATCAGACTTTCTAAAATCTACCAGTACCTGTATTTCTGAGTATGAAAATGATACTTTATTTAGTGGAACACTTCGACATATATAAAGATACTTTCAGTGGAAGGTCTCAATCATTCTGAGGTTGTTGATTCTTGCAGTCTTCCTCTGGCAGTTTATTCAATCCACTTTATAAATGGAATTAATCCAAAACCCAGAGTAAAAGTAAAATGAAATTTTAGTCCAGTTTAAGAGAAACACAAAGGCCCTCCTGTGTGGCCTAAACCCCCACACAAAATCCTTCCAAAAGTACGTACTATAGATGACCCTTTGTGGTTGGGTGAATTTTACCCTCTAGGACAAACCCTAACAGGGATGCAGTTTGTCTTGCTATTTCTTACTCATCTTTTGGCATTATATATCTATGCCTAAATTAAAAAAAAAAAAANAAAAAAAAAAAAAAAAAAAAAGAAAAAAGTCTAAAATATAAATCCATGTGCATAAAATGCTAAACAGAACAATGAACTCCTTTCCCAGGCTGAAACAAAACATGTAGAGGGCAAATATTTTGGTCAAACAAATTGGATACTTAGACCTGATTACAACAGAAGACTATGTGCAGCTTTAAAGCAGTTCGATACTTCAAAAAAGGAGCATACTCTGACTTAACAATATTGCAAGTTTATATTCACTAATTTTGTTAAGAACTCTAACAAAAATTTATGAGTTTTAATCATTGTCGTGGATGGAAGTATTTACTTTGTGATTACTGTATGGTGTTTTAAGATGACTGAAGCTACATAACAACATATACAGAAATATTCAGAGGTTATTCTTTTTAATGTCAATGAAGCCAGGGAGGAAATTTTGATCAATCAGTGCAGCACATATATATATCACTGCACTACCCAGCCATGAGGTATAGTCAGAACTGCACAAAATAGCCTCTAGTCCTCATCCTGCATCTCCATCATGACATGGCGTGCACGCACCATGGGCCAGAAGCCCAAGCAACTAAAACTGGTGAACTCCATAAAATTCACTTCAGCTAATGCTGATTTTGCCCAACTCGTTCCAGAACATGTGTGATTTTAAATTATAACCACATGGATTTACTTGAGGAGGAGGAGGGATTACCTCTCTGGACGAAATTTGTGCTTGTGTGGTCTCTGAAGATCCCAGCGCTGACACTCCTTGCCTGACTCAGTGTGATCCATTGGCCCTCTATAACTCTCTCCATTGCAGGTCATGCATTCAACTAGGGTAAAAAAAAAACACCCCAAACCAAAGGTACTAGTCATTTATTATGCTCAGGACTTGCAGCACAAAAAATAGTAATAATAAAAAAAAAATTAAATCATATTCCTGCTGTTACAAATTGAGACCAACCTGAAGAGGTATAAAAAAGTGATAACTTTTAGTTAGGTTAGTATGGGAAATGTCCTTTGGAATAGAAGTGCATCTCTTTCTTAGACCTAATCCAGATGCTTAAATTTGGTATCACTTTATAGGACACTTACGGTTTTGAGGCAGGTAGGTGCCAGCTGCTAAAGGCATTCATGTTCCTAGCAGATTTTGAACCTTACCTATGGTTAGTAACACAGGGAGACACACATCGAAGGAAGGAGTATTTTTAGAGGTGATATTTTCTAATTAAGTGACATTGATTATCCTAAATGACTCTAAGCCATAGTATAATAACAACACAAGTTTAAGTCCATAATAATAACTGAATCACAATTCCATGCAGTACAGTCTGTCTCTTTAAATTCCCAGCACTCTCAGCTACATATGATACTGTTTCTTTTCGATACTAATTCTTTTTGGCAGCTTAAACTATGATACATTTTCAGCCCTGGGTTGAGAAAGTGGGGGGTGGAAGGAGAGTGGGCAAAAGCTACCAAAGGGATTTGAAATCACTGTTGAACAAAATATGCCTTATAATTTAGAATAAGAAGTCTTAAAATATAAAATAAATTCACCCTAATTAACTATAGACCCATTTCTCAAGTGTCCTCTAATTAGAGTAATTGTAACAAAGGATCACTTAGTAAATACTAATTTATGCAATTACAGATCTCACTCTTCAGTCAAAACATCCGCCACCAAAGTCTTCATCCTGCAGTGAAATCCAGGTCTTATCCCATTTGAAGCTCACTTAAATTGATCTTTAAATGTTAGCTTTTAATAGATCTTCAATCTCCTTGTAAATCATTCTCTTCCTCCCTATCCTTTTCCTTCCCCCACCACTGCATAGTGATTGCACATGACACATCAGCAGGAAAATTAAAGGCATCCTATCTTGAGAATTTTAATGCGTTGATTGACTGGAACTGAATTGGCTGATTAGCAAGATATAAGAGCTTAGTTTGGAGGTTAACATAACCTAAAAGTCAACAAATGCCACGGTGCACATGAAGTGTTTTTCGAAGTCTGTGACTTGAAAGTTGAATGGGATTGGATTTATAAAAAGTTTCACTTATTTACAGTATTTATTTGAAAAACAAAATGCATGCTTAGATTTAGCTTTTGTCCTGTAATTCAGTATCTGTAATTTCATCAAAAGGAATTTGATATTACGATGGAACGGCAGTAGATGATTTTATCACAGAATAATACTGAAATTGTTAATGGATTCACTATGGACTAGGCAAGTGAAAAAAAAGTGTCACATCTGTGCGATCAGCACTACTTCATTGTTCCAGCTTCTCCGTGACCTGAAAAAAAGCTGCTGAGCCTGAAAGCTTGTTTAAGTCTTCCAGAGTACTGGAACATAACAAGATCCCCTCTTCTCTAATAACAGCTTTTCTTGCTACATGAGTTATCCTTGCTGAGAAACCACCTATTCTTTCTCCAAAGTCCAAGAGCAAGCGTCACTAAAACTACTGTTTCATTGTGCCTCTTCTGTCTACCTGCTGTCAGCAGAGAAAAGGCAGCTTTCTGCACGAGCCATGCCGGGTTACCTTGTGAGCAGAGGGGGATGTCGCAGACTTCATGGCGCGTCTCCGGACTGGTGGTGAAACACCACGGCCCTCCCTCTTCCCCTCGGGGGTTTCGACAGTAGTTTTCCCGCAGGTCTTTACCCCGATAGCTCGAAGGCAAAAAGCTAGTTTTAAAATGACAATCATTACAGTATAAGAGCATGCAAACTTTGGTGTTAATCATACTATTCTTTACAAACAGAAACAATCACATTTCTGCTTCCTTCTCCCTCCACCCTGCCTACACAAGTGCACACACCCAAATATCTGTCCATACACAAATACACATCTTCAGTCGGGATTACTCAATCAATGGCCTAAATCTGGGACAATTTGTCTAGCCCATAGCTTGCTTTAGCAAGTTTTACTCCCGTCCCTCGGGTGTCCGGAGCCAACTATCTGCTGCAGAGCCAGAGGCAGCAGCACACTCCCTGCCAGCCCTCCTTCACAAGGTCATAACTACTCACACAATGGTGGAAGGAGTGGACAAGGGGGGAAAGTGTATTGAGTGCCTAAGGGAGAAATAGTCCCATAGCCATGGGGGACCTGCCATCCCCATGCACGTTGTGCACATACAGCGGGTCCGGCTGGGCTTAGCGTGCACCTCCTACATAAAGCCCACAAGCAGAGACACCTCTTCTCCTCCTTGGTCGGGCAGCAGCTAGAACTGGGCATCAGGAGTGTGTGAGCATAACCAAGCGGTGTGACACACCGCGCTGAGAGGCTTTCACTGCCCGAAACCAGGGGCTGCTTTGCATTTCAGCATTAGAAATTTCCTGAGATCCCACATTAGCTGTCTTGCTTCGTGTTCTACCGCAAGCCCCACTGTTGTCACCTTAGGGTCTGCTACTTATAGACCCACTCATCATTTCTATCGTACAAATTAGGTCATTTAACAGTGACCTAGCTGACTTAAACTGTACTCTCCCTTTCATTATATTTTCTGCTTTTGCTGTAAGGGGCTATTATATAACAAAACCCCTTAAGATTTTTCCCTTAGATTAGCGGTTCTCAGGCCAATGCTAAGCACTTTGTTTTTCTTTAGTGTTTTAATAGAAATGCGAGTGAATACTATATTTTTTGCCTAACACACATTTTCAGTAAAAGTACATCAAATATAAACTCTCCAAGGTCAAGGTTTTCTGTTCTTAGCTGTCTGTAAAATTATGTGCTTACGTCTAGAGAAACCCCTGCGTACACACTGACATACCGAGGTATATGTAGGCGCATGTGTATATATATTTTTATACATAAAAGCAATACAAGTTATTTTTCCCCACAAACTAGGGAATCAATAACCTCGTAGTAAGGAACCCACCCCCAGAGCTGTCTCTGTTCAAGGCCACTGGAAGAGCTCATGACCACACTTAGGCTGCACATTGCAGACAAACCCAGTGCCACTTCACTGCCAGCTTCATTGCAGTGATGTTTAAACAGCAGCTAAACCTCTGCAGTTAAAAAGCACATTACATTCAAAGCTGTGGCCAATTCCATGAAGATTTTGTTGTTGTTGTTAATTGAAAATTTGAGCAAAATACATAGGGGATCACACAAAACTTGTAATTCAACCTAATAAATTGATTTCATTTTTGAGCTTTCTAAGATTTGTTTCATTTTTTTTTTCTTCAGTGTATTTAAATTCTGGTGGAAATATCACAAGTAAAGTACACTTTTTATTCTGAAAATGCCCAATACTTTATTTTGGGTGTTTGATTGGGGGGGAGTTTTTTGGTTGTTTTGTTTTGTTGCGCGTTTTTTTTAATCACCAAGGGAATTCACATGTATCTATATTCTAGAGAGGAAAAAAGGAATAAAAGTTCATCTACATTTTTTTAGAAGACTGTAGACACTTGCAGCTTAGGAAACTAAACTAAGCACTTCAGACAGTCTTTATACACAGTGATTTAATTTGTATACAAAAGCAGAAGAGAAATGTATGGTTCCCGCATTCCTTGGCAAATTCTATTTTACAAATGAATAAATTGAAAATTTTTAAGAAGAGAGTGAGAAAGAGAGAGAGAAACAAAAATAAAATTCTGACATGTGACATTTTAATCATGTTTTATTCCCACTAATGAAATCTTTGAACTAACTGAAGTGGAAAATACCTCTGTTAATTGCACTGTGGTTCTAGTCAAGGCAATGTGGAAGCATTATTTAAAAGTGCTTTTCTTATTTTTAGTGCTTGAAGAGAATAATTTTTATGTCATTACTGCTGCCTATAAAATTGTTGCATTTGGTTTTCCTCTGTAGCCTTGTAATATAAATATCTCAAATTTTTTTAGCTAAAGACAGCCCTGGGCAAACTTTTCTCATGGGACATTGCAACCTGTGGATGTGTTAATGTGGTATGTCCTTGCATATTAGAAAATTTTATTTAATTTTCCTGCTGGCAAATCTTTCTGCTCAGAAATTATAGGCATTAGAAAATATAGGGAAAAGATAGTTTATATAACTTCAGATATGCTGTCAGAACATAAAAAAAAAATCTAAATTAATAACATTAGAAACTCAAGATGGGTCAGATATACAAATGGCTTCAACAGGTACTGAAGTAACATTCTTGAGGGAGGAAAAGATGAGATGTAGTAAAGACCCACCCAGAAATGGAAGATAGAGCCACTCCTAAAACTGTGTGCTCATTTTAGTTCAACTATATTAGGTAAGGAAAAAAAAAACAAAGCCAAAAACTGTAGCCAGTAAGGGTAATGGTAAAAACAGATTCAACAACAGCAGCAGTCATGGAAACTAGCAAAAAACCTGTGAATTACTGGTCTACTCTCTGACCATTTCTCTTTGAACCCTTTTTGCACTGTCTTTATCCATTTAGTTTAAAAAAATCTTAATAGCAAAAAGAAAGATAGTCTTGTAACCTGTACTAAGATGGAGATGAAAGTAATGGAACCCTGATTTCAGCTGGGAGTCTCCAGGTTATACTGGAATAGAAATAAATAAAAATATAATTTGTTAAATCCAAGCAAAAGTTTAAAGTTATTTCAATTCTTTCTAGAAAGATAATGAAAAATCAGTAAAGTACATTTCGTTCTTGATTATGAAAAAGGGATTTATTTTCCAATGGCACTTGTGACAATCAGATTTGAGAAGAACTGACCTAAAAATCTAAGCCTTTCATACTAATAAGTTCCAAACACACCACTACTGTCTGCTTCTTCCCATCTCCCTCATGTCTCTGATGATGAAATCTTATTTTCTGATGTTGAAAAACAAAATTAGCATGCAGCCACCTCATTTATCCAGTGACCTTTTAAAAATTAAACTTATTGCACAAGGCAGGAGAAAAGTCATTCTCATAAAATACATCATAGAAGAGTGGCTGTCCAAATGTATTAGATAAAGCTGTGTATGCTGTATATTAAAATGTAATTTAGTGATAATATATACTATTCAGACATTTTTCTTTCTTCAATTATATAAAGTCATATGTATATTATATAGAATAAATGTTCATTCTTGCTTAGGCTGTAATTATTCTTTTCTTGTAATCTTTTTAAAAGATGCAGATTGTATACTTCAAGGTGTTGAGTCATTGCTCAATAAGAGGTCATTGCTGTGGGAGCTGATGGTATTTATCATACATTCACAATTAAGAACAGGTCTGGTCCCACACTGGAAACCAGACACACTACCATCTATATTATAAGCAGCCAAGTCCAGTCAAGTCCAAGCCTGAGGCTCAGCTTTGTAACACATCATAAGAGGAGAAAACCCAAGTATCCTTCGCCTTTAATGTTGTTCCAAGATATCATCTTGCACACTGGATAGATTTGGTCAGGAGAGGACTGAACAGTGCACAGCCCAGTTCCTCACCAGCAATATCCAGTTTGGCTCCTCCTAAACAAAGTGCTGATGCTGGGAGTCCAGAGCAAAAGGCAGCAATGTGGATACGAAGCTTATGGGTGAGAAGACGCTGGTTTTGTCTTTTAAGTGTTTATTATCTAAACGGCTACAGTCAATAGAAAATGTTTCAAAGAGAAAAGGCCAAAGAGTAGACCAGTACTTCATAGTCCCTTTGCTAGTTTCCAGCAACATTTGTTGTGGTTGAATTTGGTTTTACTGTTACTCTTACCAGCTGCAGTTTTTGACTTTCTTCTCTTTCCCTACCCAATATTTGAACTAAGTCTACTCTCAAGGTGTAGATATGGCCTCAGGTCCTCACTATATTAGGCATTAAACTTAAAAGTTAAATCCAGTTCCCATGTCTTTAGTTATTGCTCATATGATCTGAATTAAAGGATTTCAATAATATGTTCAGTCATTTCCATGTATTTGTTGCCTGGTCTAAATGCTTTATAGAGTTTAACATATTCTACAAATAACAGAGAATTAATAATAACTATGCAAAATACAGTAACAATAATTACATACTGATAAAATAGGTGGGCTAAAATCCTTAATATCTCTCACTTCTTAATAATGTGTTTTTTAAAATTACCCATTTCATGGGAGTTGATTAGAAAACTGTGATAAACTTCCAGACTCCAGGCTGAAGTTACGCAGATGTTTTGTTTCTGCCAGTAGCTAAGAGATCAGAAGGATATAAACAGCTGAAAAAAACTGACACAGGAAAGAAAAGGATCCAGACACACAGACTGGCATTAGGAGAGACTTTTTTGGAGAAAGCCAAGAAGGTAAGTATTTTCTGGGATCTGGAGAACAGCCTCTCTTGGGGAAAGGTAAGAATACACCTAAGGGATTTTGTTGACTAAGGCCAGCTTTCTCATAAATTCTTAGTCTGCTAATAAGTCAAATCATGCTTTATGGAAACTGTTTGAGCACTATTCCCATTGTCTCTGCTCCTGAACTCCTACCTGTGCTCATGGGGGATCATTGAATTCCAGGCTTGACACTGGATACCGCTTTTGGTTACAGATATTGTTCCTTTGTAGTCTGCTCCTTTTCCAATGATACAATTCCTGACATAGTCTATTGAAAGAAAAGAGACGAAAATTAGGGGTTTGGTTAATGTATTTAAAATTAGACCTCATCATCAGTTTTCACAGAAAAATAATGTATTGCTGATAGCCTTTAATTACTAAATTACTCAAAATATTAATTGTCAGCATACATTCTTCTCTCTTTTTTTTTTTCAAAATATTGATCACTAAATTAAGGCTACTGAAAGTGTTTCCAAAGTGTCTGATTGACTAACAGTCCATGTATGAGGACTTAAGTGCCCTTCTAATTAATGAGGTAAATAAAAGCAATGTTAAGTCAATAACAGTAACTCATACAACTGAGCTTTTAAGTAGTAAACCGAATTAATAGTTCAAATTAGTACGTATGATGGTAGGCAAATACGTAGGTTGGAAAACTGACCAAGAGCAAGTATGCAGATGAACTTATATGAAAGCAAAACCAGAATATTTGTAAACAAAACTGTAGGATGCAGCTGTCGATGCATAAAACCATCCCATGCCCAGAATACTCTCACAGACCAAAAAGTCACTAACTGACCTCAGGTTTTTTTCCCCCTCCATGGCTGGAAAAACAAAATCAGTAAATAAATCAGTTACCCTTCTTTTCATACAGATCAAACGCATGGTCTTGCTTCTTTCTCACACCATTTGTCAAGCTGTTGAAGGATAACCAATGGCACCGTTTTGTAACTCTGTCATAAGCAAAGGCCCTGCAAAGAGAATCTGGATGAGAAAAAAAACCCTATGTGGTTTATAATAATGAAGCATGGCCTGCCAAGGAGCATGCAATGACATCAGATTTATTTTTACTGGGAAAGTCAGAGAAACAGCCCAAATTACTATTTAAACCCACAACTGTGCTGACAAGAACAAAGAAACAAAGAAATTAAATTGATGTGGCCATTACATTAAATACCAGCTTGGTTGTTCACACTAATCTAAGAGTTCCCTTGTCATTAAAGATCTTTATTTTAAAAGTGAGATAAATGTGATTGAGACAGTATTTGTGTCCCCAGTTGTGCTGTTTTCTGGGGGAAAAAAAGGAAGACTAAAATACCTTCTTTGCTGTGCTTTCAACATACCGCTGAAATAGTTAAGTATCTCACACTGATGGCTTGAGGAAAATTCAAGCACAAGGAGTCTGTTTCTTGCCTAGAACAACAGAGCTGTGTAAAAACAAGATTATTTTTATTTTTATGAACAATCTAAACTGTGATAGTGTACCTACAGCTTGTCCTTGCCTTGCCTTTGTTTACTTTTTTTCTCTTATTTTTAACTGCTTTCAAGGATAGAGTACAATGTGTGCTGAATTGAATGGATTTTTGGGGGGGAAAGAAAGACAAACAGAAATCAGAAGAGGAAAAACATTTTTTGCCAATATTTCAAATGAAATGTGTAGATCTTTTTCTCCTAACATCATTTTGAAAGGAAATTCCTTAAGTGTAGGTAAAATATTTTACAGGATTTTAAAACCACAGTTGAGTACCTGGATGGGGGTAACAGTTCTTCCAATAAGAAACACAAACAAACAAAAATAAATCAACCAAAAAACATTCTTTTTTTCCTTAATTTCTCATTAGAACCAAACAACAAATCACTGACATGATACTACTGTCTCTAGCCCACCACAAAGTCTACATTTCTGTCAGTCATCCCAAACCTCCTGAGATATTTGATTATGACCTGAGAAGTCACTTTAACACTACTTGATAATATCCTAAAGACACACAGGTCTCCTGCACTTCATTCATGGTTTGGCTGTGCCATATTCCTGAGCACTACACCCCTCAACTCAAAGTGCTTTGATCTTCATTTAATTCCCCTCTTGCCATACGAGTTTTTCTATGTGAGATCTTGCTGGCTTCAGTTAAAAATATTACAAGATCCTATCCAACCTCACCACTCTTCTCTCTTTCAAACATTCTCTTCATTATCGTTTCCATCACCAAACAGATTTTTCATCCAACTGCTCTCTCTACTCTATTGACTCCAAATGTTTCCAACCTGCTAACCTTCATCCTTCTGCCCTTGTTCAGCCTTCTGTTCTCTCCTGGCGAGTTCTCAAATACGAGCGTATCCAAGTGCCTCTAACTCCATCTTCACAAAAATATCCTTGACCTTTCCTGCTTTTCCAATTACATTCTCCTTTCCCCTCCTCCCTCCTAAAGTGGGAATGCAGAATGCACTGTTTACAAACATTTCTTTCCGTTTTTGCCTTTCAATTGCCTTTTGGTTTCTTTCCAGTTTGTCTTCAGCCACTTCCACACATAAAAGTTTCTAACAATCTTTTCTTGGACCCAAATCTAGAGGGTTTTTACACTTCCAAAGTCAACACATTTAAGCAAATTCTTGGGCTTTCTTCTACTGTTACTGCCGATCACAACAATTTTTGTTGTTGCTATTAGTACTGAGATAGTCAGTAGATTTTCTGATACTAGAACCCTGTGGTCTATACTGGAATCTTTCTGTGTAAATACAAAACACTCCAGAAATTAAACAGATAACAGAGGGGCGGACACAGATTTGTACATAAGGAAGTGATATGTCTGCAAAAGTCATATGCATAGCCAATAAAGTGGTAACTATATTATCTTTTTTTCATCGATAAGAAAGGTAGTGGAAAAGCTGCCAGGATGACTGAAGGAAAACAGTGGCAATAATGGACTGCAAATAGTGGTGTAACAAAGGAATAAGAACAGCTTAACAGCAGGTTAATAAAGTCAATAGGGAAGACAGAAAATGGTGCACAGAGAGTCCTGAGGTCAAAAAGACAAGGTAAGTGAAACTACGGGCTGCTTTGATGGGAGATTTTAGGAGTAGTGTTATGAAGAAGAAACCTGAATCTGAATGTTTCTGAAATATGAAATCTGAATAAGGATCTTATAACTCAGTTGGAAATGATCAAGATCTGTGAAAGCATGATAACAAAGGAAAAGAAGAAAGGTCCATTCTGAGAAGTGGCATATATTAGCTGCAACAAAAAGGTGTCAGAGTTAAAACCAGCAAGGATCAATGATTACCAAATATAATAATCACAATTTACTTGCAAGTGATCCAGAAACTTATCATAAATAAATCAAAAGCTGTCTTTTTTTTTTTTTTTTCTTCTTCCCCCTGAAAATAAAGAGTAGATGATCCTTTATAAGTCTCCAGTGCCTGGAATCTGTTACTTTACCACTTTCTGGAAGAAAAGAAACCCAGCCCTCTTCTTGCCCTTTGGGTACCTCACAGGGCACAGACCCAGGGGTTGCTGCTACCAGTGCTAGTCACAATTATTTTATAAAGTATTTCTATTTTATTTTGTCTTAAAATATTGAGTTTGCATCCAGAAAATAAAACACCAGTACCATGACCCAAGTGATGTAGAACTACTGCATGGATATGGAGCATCAGAATCAAGCCACGAAAATGTCAATAAACAAAGGAAAATCCAAGTCTCGAATTTAAAGTATTTAAAATGCCGTTTTGTGTTACTTATCTTCTTATTTTAGAATGCTCCCACAGCAACCAGTAAACTAATTGGTTTTAATTTAAGTTGGCAACAAATTGCACCTTGTAGTAACCATGTGCTGGTATCAAGTTAAAGACTGGGGATGCTAAGAATAAAAGGGAAACATTAGCAATCACTGATTCCTTTAAAAGGGAACACATGTCAAATATGTGTTTACAGTAGCATCAAAGAACTATGCACACTACAACAGGAATCATCTGGGGCCAAATGAGAAACCACAAGAATGTTCCCAGATACAGAAAATCCCTCTTGCTCTGCTGCATAGCGGTAGCACAGGCAAGACCTAACCACCTACACCTCTGCTGCCAGCCTTCCTTCCTAAAATAACGTATGGAAAAATTGGGAATTCAGAGCATAAGTAGTCAGATTTGGAACTCTTTTTCATCTTCAGTGCAAAATAGGTACATGACTGATTGTAATTCTGCTATCTGTGAGTATGATTCTTCCAAGCTGTGCTCTCGAAGTCCCTCATGGCTCCTCTATGTTGCTTTATGGACTGATTATGTCAGAGAGAATTTGTCCATGAATAAATCCATCAAACACTATCCCAATAGAAAAAAAATCTTCACAAATGCAAAAGTTTTAAAAATTCAGAGGCATTCTGCATTATTATTCATGTAAAATATAATCTATAAATATATTTATCTACTTTTTATTTTCAGAACTCAAAACGTACCAGCCAGAGCAGATACAACTAGCTTGAGACAATTTTCCTAAGCAGATGTTGGAATACAGAATTGTTTTCTTGGCATCATCCAGAATTTTTTTTATACTGTGAAACCTAACTTTATAATACTCCTTGCTGTTGACCATCAGAACTCAAGGATCTCTCGAATACAACCTGATCCACTTGGCAATGATATCAGTGGAAGCTCTGCCAATAGGAAAAGGAGTCGCTTGTACCATGTGAAAAATATTAGTGCCTGGAAAATATTTTCTAACAGAAATAAGTAAGATCTGCTCATTGTTTACATATATAAATAGTCAAAGTACAAAACAATACAAACTATGTCTTGCAACACTGGAATTAAAGGCTTAAAGAAGGATTAAATTAAAGTCAAGGTCCTGTTCTGCCAAGGAATAGCTTTTGTTATCACGTTTCGTCTAGCCTTCATTTGTAGTGATTGTGAAAACTTTTAGGTTTCAAGATCAGGCTCACATTAGCTCAGTACTCACCAGTACAGAAGCTGTCCAATCTCTCCAAGATTCTCCTGCATTTATGTTCTTTCATTTATTGCTAACGGTCTAGACTAAGAGATGCCAGGGGGATAATTTAAGTCTAATAAATGGGAAAAATAATGGTGATTTGTTCCAAAAAAATAGTAGAGAATATGTAGAAGGCAGGCAAGCAATCAGCTGCATGATGTGTTTCTAAGAGACAGCAGATACTGAAGAACAGCTGTCGTAGACTTGTAATGATTGTGCAGCCCAGAAGGTTTGATTCCATTGTATCAGATTTGTAGCACTTGCCAGTGAACTTCAGCAGTGCATGTATCTGTGCTCCATGTGTGAGGTTGCCATTGATTTCAGCAGGAGTAATGTGCAAAGAATGAAGACAGAATATGGTCTGAAGTGGTGCTGAAATACTGCAGCTGTGATGTGTGACAATAACTATTTTATAAGAGACATAAAAATCTCAGAAATGTTCACTACAGCGCAGCACTAGTCATCCATATCTTAACAGGAGTACATTTTTTCAGCTATGTTATGGAAAAGATTACAGATTAGACAAGTTAAGAAGACAGAACAACTCAGATAAAGCTTCTTAAAAGACTGACACTCTCTCTGCACAGGTAGAGCAAGATCACGGAAATCAAAAAGCACAATCTTTAGGTTGTCCTCAGTACAAGCTACCACTGTTGACAATTACAGACAGACCTTTGGTCAAAGGGTGTTACATGGGTTCCATTAGGAAAAAAACTCAACAAAATAACAGAGCTACATAACTTACTTGCAAGTGAATGAAAGGCCTTTGTTCCTGCTGCATCTCTTGGCGCATTGCTCGGTGGTATTTAACAGCTTTGTTTTTACATCCAGTGTTTTGTTTACTTTAATGAGCATCAACTCTCCTGTTTTTTTGTAGTCATGAAGAGGATTTCTCCTTTTTCCTTTACCATCTAAGAAAGAAGCAAAGTAGACAAAAAAACAAAAAACAAAAAAAAAACCACTGTAAAGAAGAGTGCTGAGATTAAAGATGGCATTAGATCTGAAAAACATTTATTAGGAATTATAGGAACACTAGTACATAAAACATAGAGAAATTCACAAAAATAAGGTACAAGCAGATGCTTGAGAACAATGTATTATTTTAGAAGGTGATCTGCGTTCTTAGAAAAAAGAATGGTAGAAATCATAGCAAAATAAAGACTTGCATAATGTTAGAAAAGGGCAAGAGGAAAGTTTTCCATCCTATGTAGAATCCTTTTCAGAACCCCCAAAATATGCCTGACAATAATAATCTGAGATCTTATAAATATTTCCATGAAAACTTCAAGTGAAAAAGATGAACAAAGAACTTTTTTTGAATGGACAGACTGTAGTTATAATCAGAAGGAAAATCATAAAAATGTTATAGAAAGTCACGATCCCAATGGGACAAACTGTTCTTAAAACAGCAAACTTTTTATCCCAAATTGTGAGAAGAAGTAGAGCCTGGAAGTGACACAGAATAGTCATTTGTCCTCCCTCGGCTCCAGTGAAGACCCAATGAGAGTGTTGTGTCCAGTTCAGGTGTGACTGAATTAGAGTTGTTAGCCCACTGAGAAGAAAACAAGGGGAGGCAGAGGCCATAGCATGGAAATAGTCTGCACTTTTGCAGACTTCTGCAAAAAAAGAATGCACTGATTTAGTTTCCATGTCTCTGTTCAAAGGCCCAGCAGAAGCGGTATAAAATGGATCAGGGAAGATTGGCTAGACAGGTTTGGCTAAAATGAAAGAGGAAAAGTCTTTGATTTTTGCAAGAAAACCCCACAACTTTCCCAATATTTTTATTTTTTTTCCATAGAAACCAGTCTGCCAGTGTAGGCTGCTCCAAAGTCAGTGAAGGCAGATGAGTACCTCTTGAGAGCGATTCTCCCTATTCTGACAGATGAGCAACACAGGGAGGACAAATTGTCCCTAGGATCTATTTCTCATATTTCTTTCAATGATCCCAGATGATCTTTTTGGATTTGATAGCTAATCAGGGTAAGTGTAGGTGACTGAATCCCTCCTTAATTTACAAAGTAGGAAAGAGTATTTTTCGTAACTTCTTTCCATACAACTCTTTTCACTGCCGTCCTTTCGTTTTTCTCTACAGAATCTGAAATGATGATAGAACACAAAAGCTTAGCATCAATTTATTATATTTTGCCAGAGTCTTTCAAATATATGAAATGTCATCCTGGTGCTCAGTTACCCTGAATAGATAATTCCTTATGCAATTACAGAGTGCACTTAGGCCAGTAAATTTTTGTTTGGTGCACTCTGTGCAGAAGCTCAGAATAACTCCGTAAATTGCAATAGCTGAGGCTCTGAAGGAGTTACTGCCAGCTCCACATGTTGTAAAGCCAAAGAGGGCTTAAGGGTGTTCCCTTTGCAGAACTTCCATCCTGATCATTAAGTGAGCTTACATTTTCACTGGATTCAGCTAAATCACACCTCTCAGTGGTGAGTTATCCCTAAGACACCTAAAAATACACCAAAGACATTTAAACTAGATTTCATCAAGCTTCAGCCTTTAAAAAAAAAAAGAATATCAAAAGAGCAAAATATCTCTGCTGCAATGTCCATATGAAATATCTTCACCCCATCCTACACTCCTTCTTTTTGAACTGCTGAAGGTAAAGTCTGATACTACCCTGCACCTAATAACTCACAATTTTAATTCCAACTACAAACATTTTCAGAAAAAAAGAATTTATTTACCTCCAAATGCATGCTATTATTACATGAAAAACCTTTTGATGAAAAGATCAAATGTTAATACTTTTGGCGCTGTGGTAGGGACTCATATCAGCTCCATGCACCCAGAATGAATCATTATCTTTAGGGAAATGCTATGAGGATGCTCTTGCCTTAAGTATCAGCACCTGGTTACTGGAAGCCTTTGTGTCTACTCTGAAGCTGCTTTATCTTTTGCTGTACCTGTGATAGAGCTGAAGTGCTGCAAAAAGGATTGCATCTGCTTTTTAAGACAACCACAGAGAAACAAGTCTTCCATAAAGCTTTTGTGGTAAATTTCTCAGTCTATTTTCTTAGAAGACATATTTATTAGTTCTATGTTGTCTCAGCCAAGACTTTTATGTCAAACAGAGGTAAGAATCTGTACAGAAATATCAAAGTATTTTCTTTCGATTCCTGATGCTAAAATTTCCCATTTACTGATAAGTGTCATTATCTTAATTCCAAATGATAACAGCTTCTTAAACTCACCAGCTAACACGCAAGAATATGATTAAAAAAATGAAGAAATTCTGTTCTGCCTGAAAAACAGGGTTCACAGTTCTGCTTTTTTTTTTCTCTTCTTTTCCTAGCAGTTGTCCAAAGAGGATTATGGGTTTGATCTTGCATTTAGCAATTCATAACAGCCTGATTTACTTTAACTTTCAAACAACAACATTCTATGACTTGCCTATAATCCAAAAGGCAAAGGGCCAAATGCATCTGTGGTGTGACTGTTAGAAGCATCAGAATAACAAAAAGCATTACTTTTACAACTCTAAGAACAAAATAAATGAAAATAATCAAATATTTTTACCTCAAATTGGGTGGGTTTATTATAAAAATCTTAAATCAAATAGTGCCCTCGAAATGTTCTATGTTAAAGGTTATCATGCAATATGCTATGACTAATGTTCCTAATTTGTGATTGCCATTCATTTCAGTTTCCTAAAGTTTGATTAATTGGGACTTTTGGTTATTTTGTGGGCCACGTCCTCTGATGTTTCTTATAGTTGAATATCATGTTACTAGGGAAGCCTGACATTCCACTTAAATTTAAAAATAATAGCAGCTGATTCAAACACAAAAGAATCCAGTCAAATACGAATCAACATTTTTTTCTTCAAGAGGAGCAACCACTAACTAACAATATTTCTTTGGTCGACTTAAAAAATTCCTCAAAAAGTTGAGAGTGGTGTCTCTTTCTATTTCTTAACATGATAGTGGCCTTGGCTCAACAGAAAAAAGAAGAGCTCAGCCAGCACTCAAGGAAATGGGAACTACCACATTTGCTCTAGTAGGATGAAGCATTGGACAAGGACTCCATAATCTCTTTTGGGATTTCCATAATCTCCTTGCTGGAGCTTTTCCATTTTCACAAAATGGTTTAAATATTTACTGAAGAAAAAAAGGTAGCTCACAGTGAAAGACATTGACCTGGGAGCTACAAGAACCCAAATTTGGGTTCCCTTATGATGTTTTTCACATTAGATTTCTGTATAATCTTCTCAGATACGAAGCATTAATGGAGACTGCTCAAACTATAGGGCATCTTTGCAAAAAGATTTCCAACAATACCTTGTCTTGGAGTAGTTCCAGTTCATGCCAAATCAATAATCAGAGATAAAGAAAATTATCAGTCTGCAGCAATTTGTTGAGAAAACTCACTAGGAGGTTGCAGTACCTGTATTCTTGAACCTACTTAACTGCAATTTTCATTATATTTGTACAAAATAGAGCCAGTAAAACAGCAAGTACTGAGAGTAATGGACACTATAATATCAGTTTCATAGAAATTAAGACAATTTCTTGAGTAAGAAGAGAAATAGGTTTCAATGAGGAAAGGTGTTTGTAACTTAATCTCTACCGCTCTCCAGATATTTTCTAACCATCTAACCATTGGGCTAATGGGAAAATGGCAGCAAAGTAACTTGTTTTTTCTCTCCTGGCCCTGCACCCCACACCAGAAAGGGGTTTGGGCTCCCATATCACCACATCACTCAGCCCTGAGACTGAGTCCTGATTATTTTCTGTATCTCAATTAAAATTCCCACCTTGCAGAAAACAAAAGGTCTGATACTGAGCTATATGGAGTCAAGAAATTCAGTATAAATCTAGTTTCAGGCCATTTAGACTTCAGATACCTAAGCAAGTCAAGCTCCAGACTCTCAGGTCTTAGTCTGACCACAAAAAGGATTTGGTTTTGCATTAGCTGTTTAGTAGTAAAAAACTAATATAGCCAATATGATACCATTGTTGTGGTGACCCAAATTGCATACAGGACATCACCTGGCCTAAAGATCACTTTTGCCAATTTTAATATCAAAAAACTACTTGTATTTTCTACAGAAAAATTTTGCAATGAAATTCTCTGGCTTTATTTACCTCATTGGTAATCCCTTTCTCCTTCCTCTGCCAGCCCAGCTTTTTCTAACGCAGATGTATATCTAGGCTTAGGAGTTACAGCCTTGCAGAGCACAACTGGACCATACTGGCTGTCTCCCTGAGAAAAATCTCCACTTTTATGGACTTGTCATAGACTCTACAAAGCTTTTATTAAACAGGAGTTATGATGCATTCAGCATGTCAGCTTCCAGGGTTTCCAAGTTTCACTCTACTCTATGCAATAGTTAGTGCTTTCTTAAAGAAACACATAGTGAAGTCTTGTGATAATGTGGGAAATCTCATTCCTTTCATTTCTTTCTCATTTTGCATCCCACTTCATTATACAGAACAAACACGTCACAACTCAACACCAAATTTTTTAAATGAGAAGAAAAATACATTTAAATTAACAGTTTATATTTAAATCAAGATTCCCAGTGAAATCTTGATGATTTGGTATGGAATTTTATTTCCTTATTCTGTTTGTTTACGCTTGCAGAACTTCAGCATTTTACTAAGCAGTTATTTGCTTTGTTGTGCTAAACTTTCAGCTGTCTGGAGTAACAAATTTTTTTTTTTCTATTTTCATAGTTAGTGCTGTATGTAAGTTGGATACAGGTCTACATAGCGTGGATGAAAAAAACCTTTCTATAATTTTCAGTTTTGAAAAAAAATATGGACAGTCATGTAACAGCTGTTTGTTAGATGTCAGAGATAAACTAAATCCTTGCGGGGGGAGAGGAGGGGGGACGGAATCAAGAAAATGAAGATACCTAAATTTCTTAGGCTGGAAGATACTGTCAGAAAACTGCAGGAATCAACTGCAGTCCTTCCACATAGTGCAATGAAATGCAAAATAAGATGGCAGTGGGGAGAAAACCTGAAAGAAGGAAATCATCCACACACTTTGTGGGAAGCTCAGAGAAGCTGAAGATTCAAAATATACTCCAGTAAAGAAAAATGGTCGTATACAGTGACACGATTATTTCAGAAATATAAAAGAGACATATCCCCTTTAATATCAATTGGCATTTTAGATCTCTAATGTTTTGCATCATGTTTATTATGAAATTAAGTCACTTGACCTTGAGCAGTTAACAGATGGATTAATTAGAGATTGAATTATTTGTGTTATAAGTGATAACCAGGTCAGAATGTCAAAATGAGATTAGCTATTAACTTAATTTTGCAAACAATCATCACTGCAAATCAAAGTAAACTGAATTTCCCCAATGGGCTACAGAAAAAATTAATATGAGAGCTGAATTTCATGTGATTTAAAACTTAAGGGAAAAACAAAATCAGAAATCTACCATCATATGAAAGACCTTCAAAAAAAAAAAAAAAGAAAAAGAAAAATATCCCAACCCTAACCACATCTGAAATAAATCCAGGAAAGCACAGTGCAACACGATAAATGTAGCAATAAATGTAGGGAACATCATACTGAACAACAATTGCATGGTAACACCCAAGCAAAGATACTCATAAGTATGTATCATCTGAATGGAAAAAAAAACCAAACAAACAAGCAAATGTTATATCTCAGTACAAAGCAAAAATCTGCAAAACCATGGGTTATCACAGTGTCACAAAACATTTTTCATTATAGATATCAAAGCTGAATGCTTATCTCATTATAAATAGTGACAATTTAATAAGAAAATAAAAAATAAACTACACCTAATTATATGCATAAAATTGCATTTGGTAAAGCTTGTGTGAGAAGAAAAATCAATGAATATGGTTTGAAATAAAGCAACAGTTCTCAGCATGCTGAGGTTGAAGAGCAGTACGTAAATGCAGTGAAGTGTTTAACTTGTCTATAAAACATTTTTCAAGGGATACTTTTAATTAAATTCAATGATGTATTGCCAATACAATGCTTTTCAAACGACATAAAATATCAAGGGTAAATTGCATATTGGTGCAAGCCCCAGCATGACAGCGTAAATATACTGGCTTCATTAAGAACAAAAAACCCCAAAACTTGACCAGATGGTGAAAGTAGATGTTACTAAATAGTTTCCGACACCACATGCTTAAGTTAACAGTATGGTCACAGTAATAAAATAAATGATGTTAAAGGTGAATGTTGATACTAAAATCATTAAGGGAGTCATCAAAGTATTGTTATCTATGAGAATAATTAGGAAGCACTTCTTAAACAAATACATTCAAGGCAGTTTTCTCTCTTAAAGCAAGTCCTAACAGAGTCACTTTGATAAAAAGAATTAATGCTCAGCACTTTTAACTTACTTTCAACTTACTTTCATTTACTTTGACTTCTCCTTATGACTGTTTCAGTATCAGAAATGTCCAGATTCCTGGCTAAAATGCAAAAAAGCGAACACCTTTTCCAAATGACTTCTCATTTGGAAAAAAAAAAAAAAAAAAAAAAAAGAAAAGAAAGGAAGAAAGAAAGACCAACATAATGAGAAACTGAAACAATTCTGAAATGTGCCCAAGAAAAGTACTTTGTAGATTGAATAGACTTAGAAGCCAGATTAAGTTTAATGCGGTTATTTATGTAAGACAATAATTTGGCGTGAAAGAAGTTTACCAACCATACCCATAAAAACTGCAGTCAGCTGTAGAGATGGAAACTCACCAAAACAAAACCAGCTGTCCAAGGAGGCATCTCTAGCTTGTGACAATTAAACAGTTTCTCAGAAAGGTATCTGTAGGATGATTTTAACTTCTGAAATTTATTTTCTTGGCAAAAGAGCCATTATGGAAAAAAATCAATTTTTAGAAAGTAATTTGAACTATAGATATATAGAATATATAGATAATCTTTTCCTTATTTTCACATTGGCTTTCAGTCTAGTTGTTGAGCAGATTCAGGAATTGCAAAAAGCTATTTCTTCTTGGCTTTACATGGCATCTCACCACTCACACGCACACCACCCCGTGCCCCCATGCCCCTTATTAGCAGCTGCAAAGATTGCCATGTTACTTGGAACCCATCCTCATGTTTGTGCTAAGTCCTGCCCCTGTAACTCTCTCCTATAGTCAGTGAAAAAGCTCAAGAAGCTAAGGATAACGCTAACAACTGATAGTGTACTCTAAAATTGGATTGTAGAGGCAAAAGGACAGCTCTTTTTCTTCCAAGCAAAGGTTATCTGCTCAGCAGGATGCTGGGACCCATTGGCAGAAACTAATGTTCTGCGGTTTATTCTCTGGCTTGCTGTATCTAACCTCTGGCTAAATTACTGTGAGGATTTTCCCTTGTAAGATTTGTCTTACGCATTTTGCACAAGAATTAAATCCGCACCATTTCGCATTGCATTCCGCAATCTTTACAAGCACTTGGTGTCTCCTTCGAGGCACCCAGCTCGTTGTGCCCTTCTTTTGCCACGGGGTCTCAGCTGCCGCTGAGGAAGCCCAGCCATGGAGTTGGGGGGAAAGAGAAAAGCACAGGAAGACAGGCCAGGGCAGGGATTTGGGCAAATCAAAGAGTCACAGACTGCTGAGGGCAGCAAAACAGCCCCTGCGAGGAGTGATGAGAGCCTTGCTGCATGTTGTATACATAAAACCAGCGCTGCTGGCCAGGGCCAGGAGTCGCAGGAAGAGCTGGAGCTGAGGGGAGATGGAGGGAGCAGCCAGCCCCCAGCTGGGCCAGCAGCACCGAGGACTGCCAGGCATGGCTGGGCTCATCAGACACCACATGGGTGGAGGCCCACAAGCCATTGAAAACTCCTGCAGCTAGATTTTGCCAACACATCTGACTAATCTGGAGCATGTTCCCAGCTCCGCTTCGCCGCGGTGCTGCTTTACACGTAGGTACTAACCACGTTCGGGAACAGCTCTACTGTCCTCTAAGGGGGCTGCCAAAAAACCTACAGAAAAAAGGTGGGGTAACAGTGAGGATGTCCTCATCCGTTCCTAGTTCTTTGTATTCACCACGCTTCCCCTCTGCAAGGCACATCATGCCAATTCTCCTGCCAGTCATGCTTCGCAAGCAAGCGCGGAGCCCAATCCTTTCTCACCTCCACCATCAATCCTTTGTCACCTCCCTGATGCTTTGTGGCCTCTGCCCTTCCACCCCGCACCTCAGCGCTGATGGGGAGAAAGCGACATTCCAACACTCATGCAGTACAAGTAACCGCGCAATGTTCAGGGCTACCCGCTCCTCTCCACGTAGCTTTTACCCATCAAGAGGCCCAGTTATCCTGCTTTCAAATCTTCTTGGAATAGTTCGAAATGCTTAAGTGGCAAACTAATGTTGAGTATAAAGATCCAAAGGGGAGATATTATGCTCTCTGAGGGAGATCGCACATTTCCCTTCCAACCCTGGCCTCAGTTGAAGTATTACAATAATGACAGATGAGCTCCTCCAATAAGAGGCTTTCCTTTCCTTGACTTCAGTGCACAATTTTCCAGAGTTTTATGCAACATTTTAATCTCATGTCTTTCAACTCTATATTCTCCTGCTACGTTGCTTATGAAAATGGCATTAATAGAAACAGAAAATCTGTTAAGCAGGGTAAGTGCTGTGTTACATGTGAGAGCGAAACAAGCAGCCCCTGGCACCGAGCACCAAAAGGATTCCATTAAACAGAAGGAATACAGTCTTCCAACTGGCAGAGTATCATTTCGCTTTGTTGACAGTATATAGCATAATGATTATCTACAGCTGGGATGGGGAAGTATAAATCATGTTAAATTTTTAAAATATACTTAGCTATGCAGACCACAGGAATACACAACATTCATACATCGATTATGGCTATGGGATTTTATTTTATTTTTTTCTAAGCAATAGTAATTTATAGGAACTAAGTGCAACTCCCACATCTTCACTAGCAACTGCTTGAGATCAACCGAACTACAGAAAGTGCTGAGAAATTTGAAAAAACACAGTTGGCTAACAATCTTTTCAGAGAAAAATGTATCTTTAGTTTAAATAAATCTTAAACATTGACTCTTTTGCAATATACCAGTCTAGTTTTGGCTTTGATTAAAAAGTCATTTTTAGTTTCACTAGATTAACATTATTAAGGAGATCCTGTCTAAGAACACTGAATATTAAGAATATCTGAACAAGGAAGAAAATTCCCTGATAAAATTATTAACTACAGATTAATTTCTTTGTGCAAGTGACAGAGACTTACAGAATATTGATAATGACTAGGCAAGCAGTCTATAGGAACCTTGCACATTTATCTTTCACCCATCAACATCTTATCTTTTATATATTAAAAAGAAACTCAGAAACTGATAGTGTGGACAACTTGCTGACATGAAAATTTCTTGGTGTTTTCTTCACCCTCCATTTCCTTTACCCATTAATATAACCCAAAATGTACTAGCCAGCAAACTCGGCAACACAGGACTTTGTCTTCACAGAGAACTTAGGATATGGGATTCCAAACCTAAAAGATCCATTCACAGAAGAAATAACACTCATCATTACACACATTTAAAATCAGCTTTGACAGAACTGTAATCAAAAAAGTATGGACATGCATTATCAAAAGACCTCTTTTTTTTCCTATTTTTAAATTCCGTTTTCATCACTTAGCTTGTTTTTCATATATATAAAAATAATAATTATCTTTCTTAAAAACATCCCAGCAAAAAGAATTCAACATCCTGTACAAAGATACCATGTATGTTCAGAAAGCAATCGATGTATTTTCAGAAAGGAACGGTACAACTTCCCCTTGTAAGAATCCAGACACCATTGTTGAAGATCATATATTTTTAAAAAGCAAGGTAAGTGCAATGGCAGCATGTGGTAAGAGTCCTCTTTCTTGCCCATAAGGCAAACAATAGGTTTGATTAATATTAAGGCGGGTGGGGGAGGAAAGTTAAGAAAGGGAGGGTTGCCAAGAAACTGTCACTATGAAAGCTGGCCAGAAAACAAGTTCTACTCTGTGAAAAAATCTGAAGTTTTGGAAATCTAATTTTCCTCCACATCAAGATGAACCATCCACTCCTAAACTGGAGGGACCATTGGTTACAGCACAACTCTAATTGTCAGTCTACTGATAGGACAGTACTGAAGCTGTTTCTCAATCTTTCCTCTTGAAATATTAGATAGGTTAAATATTCATTGAGCTTGGGAAACTACAGACCAGTGCTGAAAGCCCATAGTCAGGGAGAACATGGACTTTCTGTCATTCAAGAAAAGCATCCCAACTATCAAAGAGTAAGCATGAACTAGCTTCGTACCAACTGGGCTGTAGGCTAGTTTCTCTGTCTTTGGCCCACAGAAAGAAGTTGAGGGTGTGTTTATTCAGCTTTTTTTTTCAAACTAGCCCATCAGTTGATGAGTTCCTGTCACAGGTGAGGGCTTCTCAGCAACAGGTTGTTCATAGCTATTGTGAATGTCTCCTGCTGCAAACTTCTTTTTCATTTCATTTGGGGGAACCAAGCCAAAGAAAGTTTCTGTTTAAAATGAATTATTTTTATGAAAAGTGTTGATTGGTCAGCTTTTTCCAGTAAAAAAAAAAAAAAGAGGCATTTCCTCAGAAAATTCCTAACCAGCTCTAGTCATCACTTTTCAGAGAGGTCACATGTCTGTAAAATGGAAATTGCAATGTACATGGAAAAGGAGTTCAGAAAAGCATAGTAGCATAATGCTTGTATCTCTGTGTCACCTGCTAAGACTGCCCATGAAAACAAAACCATCACTGACCAGACTGAGCACAGAAGCTCTGGTGAGATGTTCAGCATCCTACAGGACCACACTCTGACTGTCGGAGAAAGGTGCCGGGGTTTTACTGCACGTGACACTGCCGGTCTTATTTTGACTTGCCCTCGCAGATCACAAAATATTCTGCCTTTCAATTATATTTCAAAATATTTATTTTTTTAACTGGTAAATGTAGTTGTGTCCTGGAAGCCATCAACATCACTTGCCATATGCGTCGCCTGATGCCCCCAGACCTTGCTCCAGGACCCAGACACGGCGTGCGCCTGCCCTTTCTCTGCCCGCTTCTGGCGGATCCTTTCCCTGAATTGTGGCTGTCTTTTGTTTCTGTCTGTCCAAAGGTCTGACCCTAACAATGTTGGCGGAAGGAAGGAAGGAAGGAAAGGTTTGTAGAAACCTTCGCAAACTTTTTTTCCCTTAAACGTCTTCCCAGAGGGCCAATAGCAACACAGAGTTAGCTCTTCAGATATCCAGTTCAAGGGGGACACTTCAGGAAAGAAATTCAGCTAAAGAGCTTCCAGCACTTGATTACTTATTGTTTGCTTCTTCCCCCCCTCCTCGCCTCCGGGATTTCATCGGGAACGTCTAATGAAATTACAAGTATTTCAGCCTGGAAATAGCACGCTCACGCTGCTGAACTTCAGCAAGGATATTCCCTTTCAGCAGCGTACTATCCCCGTGTTTTGGGTATTCCTTGTCAACTTCTGTTACTGAACGCTTGGAAATTAAGGACACATGTTTCCTCATGTCCTGATAACGGCCGGGAGCACCTACAGGCAACGCCGAGATTTCCTTCTCCCGCTCCCAGCGCCTCCCGGGCTCTCTGTCCCGAGGGAGCCCCGCGTCCCCCTTCACCAGGGTGGGAAGCAGCCCACCACCCAAACGGGCCGCGTCTCTTCCCAAACCTCTGCCCGCCAACGCCCCGCCGCAGGCAGAGCCCCGTTCGCCCCACACCGCCCCGCACCGCCCCGCTCCACCGCACCGCACCGCACCGCACCGCACCGCACCGCACCGCACCGCGGGAGGCGCTGGGCGGGCAGCGGCGCACCTCAGCCCCCGCCCGGCCGCCGAGCAGGTAGGAGCTGAGGGGCGCAGGAGGCGGCGGGGGTCTCCCCACCTGCGGGGCGGGGGTTGGGTGTGATGTGCTCCCGGTGCGTCGCCCCGAGCACCCACCCTGGCCACGGCGGAGAGAGGGAGAGGGAAAAGGATGGAGCCGTGAGGTGGAGGAAGGGGGAGGGGGGTGGCTAGCGGTAAGTGATAGAAAAACTAACCTGCCACGGGGATGGTGATGGGAAGCAGCAGCAGCTGATGGAGCAGCAAGGCTGGCAGGAGTTGGGTGGCCCACATGGTGCTGGCGGCCCCCCCCGGGCGGCTGGCGGGGAGGNCCCAGCCCCTCCGGGCCCCACAGCCCCCTTTGCCCTCCCAGCCCTCGCCAGAACAAACCTCTCCCTCCCTGCAGACTTGTCCCTTCACAGCCTCTCCCTTTCTCCACCTGCCCCTCGGCCCCATCCCCAGGCATCACCCTCATCCGTAGCCCTCTTCCCATGGCTCGCGACTAAGCGGGGCCCATGTCCCACCTTTCCTCTGACCTGCCCGTGGCTGCCCCTGGCCACCAGCCTGGCCTTTCCATCACCCTTCTTGGCCATCTGACAAATGCCACTTCCCCAAAATTGTGGCAACTCTGGGGAATTTAAAGGTCGAGTATCAGCTGGCTGGCGTCGCTCCATGGAGACAAACCTCAGACCAAAGAGGCCTGGCCTTCCTTCTGTCGCAGGCAAAGCACAAGTCATTCTTCTGCTGCGCTTCATTTTAACTCATGGAAGCAATGGCTTTGGGTTTTGTTTAAAGTCATGAGACCGGCCTTCGTGACACGCGAGTGTTCAAAAATAAACACTTCAGGAAAAGTTCTCCCTTAATTTAAACTGTTCCTTTCTCCCATGCACCCACCTACCGTCTTTAGCACGAGTATGTGACAACACAGGAAACCGTTTTCCCCCCGTTTTCCACAAATAAACCGGAGACCTGCATGTGGCCCCATGCCGTGTGAGTCAGAAACCCGGTGTCCTTCTCCAGCTCAGGCTCCTTTGGCCAGACTGACTATCCATACTGCTGATAAATACCATTGAGTGAAACAGCTTTTCTTAAAAATGGGTTGTTTTCCAAGCCAAATGTTCATTGTTAACTTTTATTCAGTTTTTCATATATTCCCAAAACATAGTTGGGTGGGTTTGTTTTTCTTTTCACCCAATATATGCCCAGTGGTAAACCAAAAAATTTCCACTTGGGAATTACTGCCTTGGTAAGTGAAAGAAAGGGGACAGAAAGGAGTAGAGAGTGAGTCTGTGAAGAAAATATTTTGAACATTTGGCGTTACAGGAAAAACACATTTATGTGAGAAAAAAAACCCAACTTTCTGAAATCTGCAGAATGAAAATTATTTCTAAGGATTTTTTTTTGCTGTCCTTGTTTTTCTCACAAGAATAAAAGTTAATTTACAGTAATACCTTAGAGTTGTACAACCTGAGAACAGAGAAAATGTATCCCACTGGCCAACGACCTTGTGCGAAATCCTTGTCCACTGCAATTGCTACAACACGGATATCTCAGTTTCTGTTTTCTGTTTTTCTCCCCGTGCTTAAAGATAGACATAAATATAAACAGTAAGCAACAAAAATAATCATAGCACCATGCTAAGCCCAAAATAGCCACATTCTGTTAACCAGATGTGTTTGACTTGTTGTCCGTGCATGTGATGAGTGACCTTTTTTTTGTATAAAGCACAAAATCATGTGCCATTAAAGTCAAGCAGATTTTTTTTTTGCCACTGACTTCCCTGAGGGGAGTATTTGGCCTGCAGTCAGATTTCTACCGAATTTTAGGAAGATTTCTGCTGCATCTCTCGAGGACTAGGGTGCTCCCTAATGGAGAAAATATTTTGCTATATGGATTTCCATTACTAATACATAGTCTTGTGTATTATTGATGATGTATCTGCAGTTCTGCTTGAGAGCTCGAGTCATGGGCATAAGCTTTTTTGGCTGCACATATTATGCTGAGCAGGTGCAACGCCATAGTCCTGATTCTCCATTTGTCCAGTTTTGGGGACCTGCTGGAGGACACCTCTGCCTTTTACATACACTTTATGTATTTCCCCTCAGTGGAAACTAGGGCACACCGAGTGGAAGGCCAGGGACAAAAGGGAGATTGGAAAGGGAAAGATCCTATGGATGCTTTATTCGTATGCACCATTTGTAGGCAGTCAAGACAAAGGTTTGCGTCTGGATCTGGGAAATGAAAATGCTCTTTGGTCCCGCATCATATACTGCGAAATGTAGTAGGATCCTTTTTCTGTGTCTTCTTGCCCCATGTATTTTGCAACTGAAGCATAATATTTTAGTTTATTTCAATCAAATTTTACCTTGAAATGAAATTCAATATGAAGGAAGCCTGCAAAAATTCCATTTCATGCTTAAGTTTTCAAAAAGAATTCCATGTTAAGTTTCAGTCTACGTATGATAATTATATGATATGATAATTAAAAGTTGTAGGCTTTATGCAAGAATATTCTATTTTTATTTTTTTTTCTGACCTTTTCACGGCATCTTTTCTGACTTTTTTTCTGTTTAGGGGGTTTAGCTGAGAGTGGGGATTTTTGGTTTTCTTTTTACTTATTCTTCTATTTTTTTTGGCAGCTTTGCAAACTTGTCCTGATAACCTGACTTTCAAATCTGTGTAGGAAAGTAGCATAACATTTCTGTAGAAGATATCTAAAAGAAAGAAATACTGCACACTTTACCAAAGAAGTATTGGCTCTGGACTGCCTACATGAGTAAAAAAGTTTGAAAACCTTTATTTTGGTTGGAGAAGTAAGCAGACATGACCAAGTACATAGAAACTGCTATTTTTATATTCCCTTTTCTGACCATAACCACAGTTGGATCTGTTTTTCAGATGTAACTTGCTATTCAGAAATGCTAGATATTCACAATTTTGGCAGGAATCTTCACACGCATACAGAGTAATACCAAGTCACAATTAGTTTGAAAGGAAAGGTTTTCTAAATGAACCAGTGTGTGTCATATGAATCACCTCTTGTGTTCAATATAAACCTTTTTACTTCTTGATTTATCTAGTATAGGTATCACTCAGTTAAAGTCCTGCTGGATAGTAAACCCAATAAAATAAGCAAGTGCATGTAGTAATTACTGCTCAAAACTGAGTTGACTGATGAAAACATCTCAGGCTGACTGAGTAGTTTAAATCAAGCAATTGTTCTTCACATTTCAAGCAGGATAAATTTTTATTGTCTTTTTTTATAAACTGAGCTTGAGACTAGGAAGGGAAAAGACTGCGAGATTTGACACTGCTGGGAAAGGCAGAGTTTAAGCAGAGCTGCAGCACATGCCAGGTGTCAACATTTGCTGAGGCACCCCAGGCAGAACCCCAGCTGGACACATGGCACCTTCCAGCCCCATCCCCAAGCCTTCTTCATGCAGAAAAAAAAAAAAAGGCAAATGGGGCAGAAAGGCTGAAAGGAAGAGGGGGGAGAGTGGGATAACAAGATCCAAGCACAGGGATTAATGTCTAGTTGAAAGCAGAAGCTCAGAAACTCCCCTGAGTTCACCATTTTAGATTCAGCCAAAAGGATTTTGCATGTCATCATACTAAATGCTGCAGATCTGAATTGCTAATCCCAGACGGCACGTTCCCCATACCAGTCAAGTGTTTAGAGCCCCATGCAGTGAAGCGGAAGAGTGGGGCACCCCTGACGAGGCTTCTTGTTGATTAGCCACCAGGGAAAGCCAAGGCTGAAAAGCTACACCTCCCTCTGCAATGTAGGCACTAGCCTACTGTCCTGAGGTAGTCACCTCTGCAAACATGGCATTCACAGGTAAAATTCCATCTGTAGTTAATAACCTGAACTGGCTAGCTTGAAAATGCTTCTTATTCCTTCAGCCCATGTCGGAGCTTACAAATAAAAATTAGTTAGGAGCTATCGCCTGGCTTTCTAGGCACAAGGTATGGTATGATTGGGCTTGAAACTACGCAGTTGTACTTTCTTCTACCCCGAAACAGACTTGTGTAAGCAGCTTCACACCTCGACTGAGCACTCCCATGGCACAAACGTGCAAAATAATGCAGGGCATATGCAAAATATGAAACAGTCTAGATTGTAATTTTATACAGAGATGCATGCTCCTGGGGAATGAAAAGCATGGTTTTGAAGTTGCTGAGGTTAAAAAAGAACATGAGCTCCAAAGTGACTTGGTTGTGCTTGCTTTCACCTATTATAATTCACATATATTCGTAATATTCAACATATATAATTCAGAACTCTCCCCACACCCAGATTCCCAGGTGCTCAGGTGTGGGACCTAAACCCTAGTCAGGTAATCCAGCATTCATCCCTGCAGTCAGTAATTAATATAATAATCCTTGATAGTTTTCCTGTGTAAGACATATTATAACTGCTTTTTACACATATGTTGTTGTATGCTAAGAATAGTTAAGATGAATAACAAAACAATTTTTAAGTTCTAGTATGAAAGCAATTTAACCCATTTATGGCATGGTGCCCAATGGCAGCTGATAATAATACAATCCTTCAAGACTGGTTTGGAAATCACTATTTCCAATATTTCAGGAAAAATACTACAGTAAAAATGCAATAATTTGTATGCTGCACATTGTTATTAGAAGGAAATATCTGATAGAATTTTATGTGATCAAAATTTAGATATTTCCACACATAAATGCTTTATTTACAAGGAGATAAATTTTGCAAACAAATGTGCATGCCAAATGGTTATTTTCATAAAAATTCCCAGTAATTTCCATTTGAAGTTTTTGGTAATGTGTTACATTGTGGATATACACATTTAGGAATTAAAAAATCCCTCACTCAGAAGAATTGTTGCTTGTACGTACTCAGTCCTTAGGTACATTGCCTGAGAATGTTACACTTTTTTGTTTAAATTTGGTTGTTTGCTTTTCTGTTAGTCTCTGAAACACCAAAAAAGTCAAGGATAAAAGCCACTGGCAGTACAGTTAAACAGACTCTAAGGTACTTTGCCTGTATTATTCACGGCCTAATTTGATCTGCAAAACTTTTACAATAGTTTTGGGGTTTGTTTGGGTTTGGTTTTTTTTTTTCAAGAATGTAAGAAAAACTGAACCTTTCTTTGACCTTAGTCTCCTAAAATCAAGTTGTGGTACTGGCCATTGGAAAAAGAAACAGAAGCTGAATACATTTGATATGAAGCGACATTCCCAAAAGCCCTTAATTTACATGCCATAGTTACTGAGTTACTTCTCTGAGGATAGTTACTCTCTACACTATTTAACCATTCAGATATGCATGCATTGTGCTTCTCCCCATTTCATTTTTAGCAAATAAAGAAGTGTTTTTTTCATTCTTATTAGAACACGCATTCTCTGGCACAAAGTAGCCAAGTCAAAGGTCTGGCCAAATTCATCTGTGGATATTGCCCAGTCTTCAGATCTCACTTTTTCCAGGTATTGTTGTTTTTTAGTTCAGAAAGCCTTCATTCCTTCGTTTATTTATGTAAATTACAAAACTCAATCATGATCAAGGACATCAATATTTGTTTATATAATGTTTAAGCACATTTTTACTCTTTCTTATTGTTGAAAATCTTGAAAATATCAGACCAAAATATTCAACCACTAAGGAAATCTCCATATCATATTGATTTTAAAATCACCTGCTTTTTAAAGCAGTTTACTGACTTTAGTGCCTGAGCTTAGTTGTATATATATGTGATTTTGACAATAAAGTAATTGTTACTCTGAAAATTTTTTATGTTTAGATATTTCACTCCTCTCTCTGCATTTTTTAAGTCAGTGAAAACCAAAAGTGTACCCAAGTAAAACCACAGAACATGCCTGCCTGAATATTTTGAATTATTATGAATTATTGAATTATTATGCCTGCCTGAATATTTTGAATATTCCTTTGTCAGGAAATCTAGTGATAGGACAAGGGGTAATGGTTTTAAATTGGAAGAGGGGAGATTTAGATTAGATATTAGGAAGAAGTTCTTTACTGTGAGGGTGGTGAGGCACTGGAACAGGTTGCCCAGAGAAGCTGTGGAGGCCCCATCCCTGGAAGTGTTTAAGGCCAGGCTGGATGGGGCTTTGAGCAACCTGCTGTAGTCAGAGGTGTCCCTGCCCATGGCAGGGGGGTTGGAACTTGATGATCTTTAAGGTCCCTTCCAACTCTAACCATTCTATCATTCTTTGATTCTATGATTTTTTTTTCATTTAACAGGCTAAACCATCAAACTTAGTTTTTCTAAGATCTTTTATGTGTTAAATCACAAACTGGAGAATAATTTTTGTGTTTTCTAGAGCATTTTTTATTTTCAGTAGTTGCTCTTATTTTGAAAATAAAATAAACTTTTGAAGGATTTTAAAACAGGACATCATTTTTGCTTATAAATTCTAAAACAATTAGTGTACAAAAACAAATTATTCAAGAAGAAATACACAAACAAAAAGGATTTCCAGGATAATCTTGATGAAAACAGTGCAGCGATGTTAATGCAAGCCCATGTATTGTTTTGCTGAACTTAAAGACATGCTTTTAAGTTGGGAAAAGTTTAAAATAGGTTCTTTGCAGTACACATTTTACCTCTAGAGGAGGTGAAATTGTTGGCAGACAGCAAGGAGCCCTTACCTTCCAATATGATACTTCTGTAAAAGAAACATCACTGATGTTCACAGATCTCTTCATCTGGTCACAGACGCTGAGAAGACCCTACCAAAACTGATGCTGAAAGATCAGCTACAAGAAATTAAAGTGCAGATGTTAAAAACAGGTGTCGCTATAAAAATACTATTAATATCTCTCAAACTGGTAGACATTTTAAAATGTATTTTCAGTATGTTTAGAATAACAAAAAATAAAATTAAGCTGGATTTTGCCTGTGAGTTATACATTATAGAGTAACTTTAGCAATTTGAAAATCCAGAGGCAGAAGTGTTGGCCCTTTGAATTCCAGAGAATGAAAACTTCCAGAACTTGCTTGTCAAGAGTAAATTCTCTAGGATTTCATATCAAAGAGGAGTATTTCTACCTAGGGTGCTGTTAAAGATTTTAGAAAGAAACCTAAACGTGGATTCATCAGTTTCCTAGCAATATCTCAGACATCAGGACATATTAATAGCAGCTCAGAGAAAACACAAACAAAAAAGAACTCACAATTGATGGCCGTAAAGCACTGATCTTTCCTGGTTTAAGGTTTGTAACCCTGGAGACAGGAAGCTTGCCAAGACATCAGAAAAGATGTTATCAGAGGAGGAATCTCAGCTTGAATTCTTTTCAAGAAGCAGGTTTGGGTACTTTATTCGAATCAAAGTCTCCTTGTTTATGATATGAGCTTTGTAATGCAGCTACTGGAAAATAGTCAAGTAGGGAAAGAGACATGGCTGCAGTATCAGGACAGGAACTCTCGAAGGAAGACTAGGGCAAACTGTTAAATTTCTCTGCTGTTTCCATTTCTTTATATACTAAAGAGAAAACTTGTTCAGTATAGTTTTGTCCCTTAAAGATCTTATCGCAGGTATTGCAGTGCTGCTGCTGAAATGACACTAATAACAGTGTGATTGCCCTACATTCGCTATGCCAATAAAACACATACACTTTTTCTTTATGCTATTTTTAATATTCCATACCTCAACACTATGATGTCTATTTTTACTAAGTACCCAGTCCGCACTTTTCACAGAGATTAATTGTTGCCAAGCTTTTTTTCTTATAGGTGAAATTTGAGCATGGGTGATTAGGCTTCCCTGCACATTAAACAGTGACAGAGTCTAATCTTGGCTTAGCATATTCTTTTGCTGAGGATTTTGCTACCAGCTTCTGTAGCAAAAATACTGAAGCACAATTTAGATGTCTACGGTCTGACGTTACAATTCTAAAGCTGTCTGCTTGTTCTTGTGCATCAGCTTTGCTCAACTTCCCCACAGTTTTGATCCCATTCTTCATGTGCAAAATAAAACTGATCAATTAAAGAATAGATTTTTGAATTTGGAACACTACTGCTAAGCAAGCTGTTATGACGGTCTATTTCAATATTTTTAATGAGGTTTTAAAATAAAATTATCTTCTCAATAAATTCAGATTGATAGGAATAGACATAACACAATGAATGTATTTACAACACTAGCACAGAAAAAAACTTTATGGAAAAATATTATTTTTTTTTCCTGCTGAATAGCAGTTGTGGTCTGTCCTAAACTGAAACACGCTATTTCTGGCTTTGTATTATTACTGCAAGTTTTTTCGAAGTCTATCTAAAAATAGCAATAGACAGATTAATACCCATAATATATCTGACTCTCCAGATTAGTAACACTGGTTTTTAAATTAAGAACCTAAGGCTGGGTTGAAGGACAAGTCCACATAGATTAGAAATTTTATCTGACAGTAATCAATGAAGGTTGTCTCAGGAAAAGTACAGAAACAGAACAAGCTTGCAGTGATACTTCCTTAAAATGTTTTCCAACCTGCCAACATTTGATGGTCATCCAATTTTTAGTGCTATGAAATTAATTATCTTCACGGTGATTTATGATTTTTTTCTCTCTTTATGCAGCCTATCAACATTCCAACGTAAACAGTCAAACAAAAAATTGAGATAAATCAGCTGGACAAGGAACTTTCAAATATACAATTCTGTGAGTCGCTTTTTACTTCTGGTACAAAATGTTTCACATGTAAAATCCTGAGAAGTATTACCTTTTTCATATAAATGTTTAACATACAATTTTATTTCTTTTCGTCAACAAAAAAACCACAACAAAACAAACCAAAACCCAAGAACCCCTCTGTCCTTTACTTGATTTTCATGTAAACACTTGAATAAACATTTTTAATAAGTAAATAAAACCATCATTTCTGAAAATATGTGGATTTATATACCACATACCTGATTAGCTATTTTTTACCATTTCACTGTATTTAATCATTTATTCCCAGTAGATAAAACAATGTGGTTTCAATTCACATATTAAAGAGCAATGGCAACAAACTGTCTGTATT
The DNA here is from genome assembly GCA_013398295.1 of Chionis minor. Taxonomy (NCBI): domain Eukaryota; kingdom Metazoa; phylum Chordata; class Aves; order Charadriiformes; family Chionidae; genus Chionis; species Chionis minor. Next base: position 1,161,982 of record VZSF01010837.1, on the reverse strand, counting down.
TTTGCCTAAGATTATTTTATGCACATGTCCTTCAGTTATGGAAGCACTTCAAATAAACCACTGAGAATGCGCATTGAGCATCCACAGGAAATAGAGAGCTATGTCACTCAGCTTGAGACGAACAACATTTAAACTATTTTTCTTATAGTTTCTCCAGGAAAAAAAAAAAAAATCTGGTATTCATTTCCCCAAGATTAGAATAGCAAGCACACTATCTACAATTAATCTGTATTTTATGACAAGGATGTCTGATATACTCCCATTGAAAGGACTGGTTTAGAAAGAGACTCTATCTGGAAATAAACTTCCAGTTTTTAATGGGAGGCATAATTAACCAAAATTTTGAATGTTGTCTATATCACATTTTAAAATAACTTTGAGCACTAATTACTCTGGTAAACCACTTACATGCTCCATTGCCAGTAGCTGACAAGGTATATGGAATTTAATATTTTTCTTTCCTTCTCTTTCCTTCTCTTTATTTCTTTCTCTTTCTCTTTCTCTTTCTCTTTCTCTTTCACTTTCACTTTCACTTTTACTTTCACTTTCACTTAATTTTATTTTCTTTAGCTTTCTTTCTGTCTCTCCATCTTTCTGCTTTTCTTTTCTCCCTTCTCTTGCTCTTTTCCTGTCTCTCTTCTAAAAGTTTTGTGAAACAATTACAGAAGTCTTCCTGTCTATTGTCAATTGTAAAACACAGTTATATAGGATTAGATTTATGAATTAATTTTTGGCCTATGAAACAAATACTAGAAAAAAAGTTTACAAAATATCATAAATTTAGGAGCAAAATTTAGCATTTTGCAGCTAGTAGATATTTTAGGTGGCATACTGAGATGTACTAACTACCATCCTGTTAACTGCCTTCTCTCCTGACTCTGTAGACACCAGAGTGATTGCTGAAATGTGAAATTACAACAGAACCAGAGAAAATACTTCTTCCAAGTGCAATAGACTTTCAAAGAAACTTTTTCAGGAGGTAAAGGAATAATAACAGTTTGAAATGTTCTATCACATCAATGTATCCTTCTAGCACAGATAAAGTACTGGCACAATAAACATCAGCATATTATATCTTTAATTCCAAGGGTCTCTTTTTACAGGGAAGTTAAAAGATGGAGGTTAACAGTGGAGACCAGCTTTTATACTGATCAAAAAGATCACATCTGAAGGTGTTACAGTTGGGAGTAGGCATTACAGACGGACACATCAGGAATTTGCCCCCCTGTCTGTGATATTGTATAAACTTTGCAGGCAAAAAAGCAGAAATTGTTGTAAGAATTGCAACTCCAATATTTTATAATTTTTTTTCTTCTCCTTTTACATAGAAGTTTAGCTTCAGGAAAGTGTGTAAAAGTCTACTTGACATCCTAATTCTCACGAATGGTGATTCCCCTATGTTTTAGAAAAGCTACAATACAAGGGAAGTTTAGGTTTGCCCTAAACTTCATTTGCCATCATGAGTAATATAAACTAGTCATTATTCTGTGTGACGCCTTTAAAGAGGTAATAAAACATGCTCACACATTTAAATCCTTGGTTATCTCCCATTTATATCTATGGGGCTACTCATGTTTCTAGACATCTATTCAAAAGAACTTTCTTGGGTCTAGGCGCATGGGACTATTTTTATGAAAATGGAGAAGGTACTTCAAAGGACTTTGACTTCAAAATAACTTAAAAACTATTGATCAAAACTTCATAGAGTGAAGTGAAAAACCCATTTAATTTTATCATGAGCCAAAACACAACACAGTTGATTAAATTCAAGCCTCAGCCTTGTAGAATCAAGCCTAAGTGAACAGCTAACTTTTGTGATGTAATTCAAAACAGAGATTGTCAGGTCAGAAAAATACACATTCAAACTGAGAATCATAGGTCATCTGGCCAGCAAAAATTCCAGTGAAGTAGGAACCATGACAAAATGAGTACTCAACCAAACATGCTGTAACAGCAACAGGAAGGAAGACCATTTTTGAACAATGCATCACAGTTTAATCCAAGACTGATTAGGTACTTGATGAACAATGAGGCAGTGACACAGCTTCTTTGTAGGTAAAATCTCTGCAGACAAGAAGGCTGTGAAACAGCAACTATGCCAAAGAGATAAAGCTGTTTATTTATTTTTTTTTTTACCCGGTAAAAGACCACAAATTTTCTATTTTAAATAAAAGAGTCACCGTATCATATCCCAATATAATAAGTCAAGAGAACAAAGTACAGTTAAAATAAGTTTTTTAAATTGTTCCACTTATCATGTCTAAATAATAAATGTGTATGTACCAACTGTGTTTGGAATGGACAGTTGTCCACCCACAAGCCCATTTAAAAAGGCACTTTTTATGTACACATCGGGGAACAAAAAGTGAAAATAAGGAATGTAAGAAAACTTTCGGATGTATTCTAGAGTCCAAGAAGTCTTTAAAAATATTACAAGAAAGGAGGTAAATCATTGACACCCATGATCCTGTCATAAATAGATGGGAAAACATATATTTCTACTTGAGTCACACTGTATTTCTGCCACATTATACCCTGTATTTCATACATATTCCTGTCTGGTAGTCCTCCGGCCTCATTCAAGGAAGAAGTCTAGCTTTCTGGGTGCTCATGCCTCCTACTGAGAATACACCTGTCTGTCCCTGTGCTGCCTTTAGCCTCCTGCTGCATCCCACAGCCACCAGCTGGGCTGGAGGCTGTGGGTTCAGTGGTGAACTCTGAAAAGCACACATGTCATTTTGCCATGTAACATGGTATATGCATACTGACATCACAAGCAAACTTAATAAAGCATAGAATGACACCATGCTAAAGGCTCTTTTCCCAATGGGAATGTTTACATGGGCCTCTCACTTCTACCTAGCTATTAGTTTTGGGTGGTATCCATTCCATCTAATGCTATATGTCTACGTTACTTGCAATTATGTCTGAGGTATTCACTTAGCTGCATTGTAGCATTGTTAGAAATAAATAGGCATTTGGGGGCACAATTAATCTTACCGGACAGAATAAACTTTGAGGGCAACTTTCAGGTTGCCCTCAAGTATCCTGAAAGTATTTACTTCCTCTCAGTCAGATGTCTGCCTTTCTAAGTGTCTTCAATTTAACTCCTCTTTGCTGAAATTTGCTGATTGCAAGAAGATAATTAAATTAACAGATGAGGAGAATAGTAAAAAAAAATGCTAAGAATTAAGGAAATTCATCCAATGAGGTAAAAGGTAGGTAAAGGGCAGATATTATGTTGTTCTAGTGCACCAGAAGGGTTCTAATGAATTATAAAGCCATCTTGAAAACAGTTGCCATACTCTGTTATGTGAATGTAGCTCACATAAATCAAAGGTAGGTAGGGAATATTTGCAATTTGGAATATGATTCAACTTTTTAGGTTTGTCTAAGTAGCTCAGGCATTCAACTCTGGATTATAGATTCCTTTTAGGAGACTAATTTCCTAGTTTCAAAAAACCCTACCATCCTTGCCTTTTACATTCTTTGTCAAATTTTTCAGAATTGAGGGCCACAGAGGTGAATGGAGCTCCAAAAAGAGAATGATAAAATCTATTAGGAGATGTGAAACTTTTATATGATTAATTGAGAATGTTATTTTGAATGCATTAAACTTCCAGAACATGATCAATAAAGAAATTATCTCTATTGCTAATGCCCATAGTGTATATAGAAGTTAAATCAAACTACTTACAGAATCCTGAACATTAATTAAAACTGACTAGGAAATTGCAGGTCAGATATTTTAAAATCAGAATGAAATAAAAACCAAAACTGAAGAAAGGGTGTGTTATACAAGTCTCTCTATTTGATTTATAAGGAGCTCTGAAATTACAAAACAATCTGAACTTTCTGACAGATAGCAGAATTTAAAATGACATTCTTTAGTTTGAAGAGGTTTATAGTTATTTTAAATTAAAATCAGAATGAATGTGTTACAGAAATAATTATAAAATAGAATGAAATTAAAATACAATGGACCATTTCAATTGCCCTAATTCAATACATTTTTAATACATTAGTTCCCCCAAATATCAGATTTTGACATTTCATCAAGTACAGGAAAAACATAGAAAAGTTAAAAAAAATATTGTTATGATAATAAAAAGTAATTTCCTATGTAGCTGTGGTTCTGATTAAATAAGTCATGAGTCAACAGCTCAAGAGATCATTGAGACCAGCATTCTGGTCATGACGACAGCACACCGAAGTTATAAATGAATCCACAACATACATATACAATGATACATAGCTTAATTCTTATGTATTTATTATCTCTCTGATGTTCTTTGATTTGTATTGTTAGTGTAGAAATCCATATGGGAACATGTGAACATAATATGTAAATCTGGATATGCATTATGTTCATGAATAAATTTCTTAATCTCACTTGCTTTAGTTGCTGGATGCAACAATTCTAACCCATAATATCCAGAAGGTGTTGTAAGGCTCTGTTCATCCATTAAAAGCATGAAATCTGCTGTGATAATTTTGCATGAACAGTGCTAGAAATCTATAACTTAAAAAAAATTATGTGCTCATAGAATGATAACCCATAAAGGGAAAGGGTATTCTTCTTCATATTTTCATAATCTTGTTTAATAGACTTCAATCACAATTAGGTAAATTGGGAACTTCCTTGTCAACATTTTTAAGTCTTACTACTATTAAAGTTTCTTGCACTAATATTATAACTGCCAGTCATCATCTTCATTTATGCTTTAATTAAATTATTTATGTTATTGACAGTAATCAAATATTTAGACAATACAAGAAATAAATTCTTTTGTACTTCTTTGGAGCCAGAATCTTACCCAAATATTTGGATTATTTTGTTAACACTAAAAAATATTTCTCCCTCACTTTTCCAGTGCCTTTCATTTTCCTCAGATTACTTTAGTAAGTTTGGGTTTTAGGGCTTTTTGTTTTGTTTTGTCTTAAGTTTTCTGCAGGAGAAGAACCTTCTGGGAAAAAGAAAAAAAAAGCAAAAGAAAACTGGGATTCAAAATAAACACTTCTCAGCTGAACCACCCTCAGCAGACCAGCAAACTCCTCCCTTAACATTCAGATATATGACTGTACATGAAAATCAGATGGGCATGAGGAAATGATTCCATTTGCCAAATGCAGTTTTGATCCATATGGCAAACAGCTGCTGTTCAGATGAGCAAATTTCTGAGAAGCTAATTTGTTAAATCCAAACAGAGGATCTTGCAGTCAAAGGTAAATCCATCAGAGCACCTTACCGTTTTAATTTGCTATCGTCACCACTGATAACGCATAGTCTCTTATTACGTGCTGTTTCTTTCCTTGGGAGTAACCTACAAGGCAGGAGATAAATACATAAAATACAGGATCTGAGTGGTCGCCGTTGTTGAAACATGCAGTAAATGAGAACACAGTTCCTTGTAGTCATAGCAAACTACCGCAGACATTTTCGGGAATGTGTGATAATCCAGGGTTTGTAACAGAGGGCCAATCCAGAAAGATTTCTCTCTAGGTTAAGATGTTATCACTGCCACTCAGCACTACGCTGTTTCTGCCTCATTGTATCTAGGGTAAAACCTGCCAATTGTGTTTATTACGAACAGTTGCACAGGCTATTAAAAATCCCACCTTTAAGAACTTAGAGTATATACTTGAAGTAAGCTCCATGCTGTTTCACTGCCTGCAGCTTTTTCTTTCATTTGAAACCCTAAATTGCTTTCTGAGTCTATAGCAATGTTTGCATCTTCCTTAAAGAGTGCTTCCTTTCCATGGGAAAGGCATGTCATATTTCTTACCATCCACAAAGCTGCCTCACCGAGGGCCTTTCCAGACATGTCCAGCAGCATGTTAATTTGTGGGGCTTCCTGAGGCAGGAGGCTTTGAGTTCTACACTGAGACACCTTCCAGCCACATCTGAAAGCATGACTTCAAACCAATGGGCTGCATGGCTTGTCTCAGGACTCAGCTCTTGCGTGTCCTCAACAACACAGGTTAGTGCTATGCCTTACTTCTGTAACTTATATGAACACATAGAGAGAGATATCGTTTGCAGAGGTCGGACTCACATACAAACAGTTTCTCAGTTAACTTTTGGTCAGCCCTGAAGTGGTCAGACAGTTGGACTAGGTGATAATTGTAGGTCCCTTCCAATTGAAATTTCTATTCCATTCCATTCCATTCCATTCCATTCCATTCTGATTTCTCTGTCTTTCTCATCTTTTGTCTCATGATAATATTAGTTTGATGTGCGGTTTTTCTCACCAACTTAAGACCACTTACAAGGTTCAGCTCTTTCAGTATCAATTTCAATAATGGCACATTCTTGTCTTTTCACAGGTGTCCTGGGAGTATCTGAAGTGGGGAAGCCACAGACTGAGTGAAAAAGAGATAAGATATTTACTGCCAAATTGTCTCTAGAGTAAGACCATAAAAACTAAAAGAGAGAGAAAAAGAGGAAGAAAAATGAGGCCAGATGGTCCTTTGGAAGGCAGTGGAGTAAAAGGCTTACTAGTTCTAGTTTGGGCAAGACAAAGTCTAAGGAAATGGCTGCTATATGGATACCTACATTGTTAGGTCAGCAAACATTTCAGTTCATTTTATTTCTGGTAGTTTTTATCATAAAGAAAAGGTTAGAGGAAAAAATCAATCATATTTAATTTTAATGTACATATTTGCCAAGAATACTTAAAAGTCAAGTTAGATGCCTATTTAGTTTTGCTTACAGGTCTAATTTAATGAATTAGGTGCTTGAATATATTCCTTTATCTTTCGCTCTTCAACAAGATTTAAAGCTGAAGACTAATTTTTAACTAATTTTTAAACCACCATAATATTTTACAGAGCCTTAAATTTAAAAGGAAATCTGACACTCTGTAAGTGCTTGTAATTTTTGTCTGTTGTGAGAGGGTATTGCTCCACGTCGTTTCTTATTACTACTTTCTTAATTACTTTTTTTTTTTTCTCTCAGCCTTTTCTTCTTGATTGCAACCACTCATTAATGATTAAGGGATTATTTTATACATGTGTTCCTTATGGTTACTTAATCTGTGGCACTATATCATTTATCTCCTCCTCAAATTTGGCTACTCAAGGTGGAATCATAGTTCTTGAAGGAATCCAGAAAGCCTAACTTTGAACTTCAGGGCTTGTCATGTTTTCAGGAAAATAATCCTTGTCTTCTTGTACTCTGCCTCAGAGACTTCCCTGACAATTGTTTCTTCAGAAGGGAAATACTTCAGGTAAAATTTTGATATATTTACTATTTAAATAGTACTTGAATGTGAATGGGCTTGAAAATGTTAAAGGTGGTATTTCATTCTTTTGGGGGGGGCATTAATTGTCTTACTTAGAGTCTATTCAATGTAAATTCTAGAAGGTATTTATTTTTAAAAGTCTCAAATAGTGCTCTTCAGTAAGAAAATCTGAAAATCTCTTAAGTAAGTCATCTGCATTAAGGAGTACTGAAACCCGTATTCTCAGGAATATTGAAATACGCCTCAAAGCATTAATTAATGTTTAGAAGGTTTTCAAATATCTCCAAGGATGGAGGCTCCGTAACCTCTCTGAGCAACCTGTGTCAGTGTTTAGTGACCCTGAGAGTGAAAAAATGTTTCTTTTAGTTCAGACAGAACCTCCTGTGTTTCAGTTTGTTCTTATTGTCTCTTTTCCTGTCACTGGGCAGCATTGAAAAAAGCCTGTCTCTGTCTTCTTCTTCCTCGTGTTTATATGATTGATAAGACCTCCCCTGAGCCTTCCCTTCTCCAGGCTAAGCAGTCCCAACTCTCTCAGCCTTTCCTCATGAGAGATGCTCCAATCCTTTAATCACCTTTTTGGCCCTTTGTTGGACTGTCCCCAGCATGCCCATGTCTCTCTTGCACTGAGGAGCCCAGAACTGGACAGAGAACTCCAGGAATGGGCTCACCAGTGCTGAGTGGAGAGGAAGGGTCACCTCCATAAACTGCTGGCAACGTTGTTCCTAATGCAGCCCAGGATACCATTTGCTTTTTTTTAGCCACAAGGGCCCATTGCTGGCACATGCTCCTGTAGGTGTCCAGCAGAACCCCTAGGTCTTTTTTTGCAAAGCTGCTTTCCAGTTGGGCAGCCCCCAGCCTATACTGGTGTTCGGGGTTGTTCCTCCCCAGGTGCAGGACTTTTCACTTCTCCTGTTCCTGTCAGGCCATTTCTCCAGTCTGTTAAGGTCCCTCTGGATGGCAGCACAACCCTCAGGTGTATCTGCCACTGCTCCCTGTTTTATCAGCAAACTTGCTGAGAGTACAGTCTGTCCCATCATCCAGATCATTAATGAAGATATTAAAGAGGATTGGACCTTGTACTGACCCCTGGGGTACACCACTGGCTACTGGCCTCCAACTAAACTCCGTGTCACTGACCAGCACCCTCTGAGCCTGGCCATTCAGCCAGTTTTGAATCCACCTCACTGTCTGCTCATCCAACCCATACTTCATCAGCTTCTCCATAAGGACGTAATGAGAAACAGTGTAGAAAGCCTTATTGAAGTCTAGGTGGAAAATATCCACTGTTCCCTTCTCATCTACCAAGCCAGTCATTTCTTCATAGAAGGTTATCACATTGGTCAAGGATGACTTTCCCTTGAGGAATCTATGCTTACCACTCCTGATCATCTTGTTCTTCCTGTGGCTGGAAAAGGATTCCAGGATTAGTTTCTCCATCACTTTCCAAAGACTGAAGTGAGACTGGTCAGCCTGTAGTTCCCTGGGTCCTCCTTCTTACCCTTCTTGAAGACAGGAGTGATGTTAGCTTTCCTCCATTCCCCAGGCATCTTTCCCAATTACCATGAATTTTCAATGATAATTGAGGATGGTTTTGCAATGATACCAGCCAGTTTCCTCAGTGCTCGTGGGTGCATCCCATCAGGGCCCACGCACTTTTGTGTATGTCCAGTTTGTTTAAGTGTTGTTTGATCTGATCCTCTTCCACCAAGGGTAAATATTCCTTTTCTCCAGACTTTTCCTGCTCTCTGGGAATTCCTGAAGGCCAGTCTTGATAGTAAAGACTGAGGTGTAGAAGACATTCAGTACCTCAGCTTTTTCCATGTCCTGTGTCACGAAATGCCCTATTTCATTCACTAGTGAGCTCACGTTTTTCCTGGTCTTCCTTTTGTCACCTACGTACTTCAAGAAGCCCTTCTTGTTGCCTTTGACATTCCTTGCCAGATTCAATTCCAGGTGGGCTTTGGCTTTCCAACCTGCAACTCTACATGCTTAGACCATATCTCGGTATTTCTTCCAGGTTTCCTGTCCCTGCTTCTACCTTCTCTATACCTCCTTTTTATGTTTGAGTTTTGCCAGAAGCTCCTTGTTCATCCATGCAGGCCTCCTGGCACTTTTGTCTGACTTCCTGCTGGTTAGGATGGACTTCTGCTGTGCTTCAAGGAGGTGATCCTTGAATAACAACCAGCTTTCTTGGTCCCCTCTTCCCTCTAGGGCCTTACCCCAAGGGACTCTACCAAGCAGATCCTTAAAGAGGCCAAAGCCTCCAGTTTTTCTCAATCACTTCAGGAGGAGAATCCATGATTCATACTTTCAGACCTGAAATTTACCAGGATGAATAGGATTCCAATCCAGATTTAGACATACGGATTTGTGTGTCTACTTGTAAATATGTACATGCAACTAAACTCATTATAATCTCTGCAAAGTTAGGAGACAAATTACGTAATGTTTCTAAATACAAGTGATATCAACATTGTTGAGGTTCCTAAGCGTAACATACCTGACCTCCCACTGCTGATACATTACAGTATGGATCTCCCATAAATCTTTTGTGATATCTTCTAATCCTATGCAATGGTTTTGGATACTCTGCAGCACCTCAGATTGCAGGAGCCACCTATTTATATGCAAAAGAATCAAGTCCTGTGGCAGTATAGTCAAGGGAGTCAAAAAACCCTAGTCAGCTAACCAAATCTAGTGTCTGCATTTGAGTGATGTCAACGCAGGCCTCCAGTGATGGTACTGGGGTCTTACACATAGAGCTCATACACAGACATCTATATCCTAGAAAACTAAATTTAGGTATCTGAATTTGAGGTGAGTTTCTTTGTAAACATCAAAATTTCATTATAAATAATGCTAGCAAAAGTTCTGTTTATTGCATGTTACACAATAAACATATTACAGTATTTTCTAAATCAACATTAAAAATTACTCTTTAAAAGTTTTCATACTTTTCAAATACATACTATATAAATATTTTAGAAATTAGAAGCAAACACAACGTTCTTCATGCATTTTTGAATGAAATGGAGGGGAAACCTCACAGGGAAAACATGACTCGCACAATTCATAGAAGTAGATGCCGCCCAAATAATGAAACACTTGCTTCCTTCAGTTTAATTAGCATTCGTTCCGTGACAGGTACAAATCATATTCCCTTCTTCCCTCAACTTCTGGTTTGCAGACAATAACACTCAGGAAGCTGGATCAGATCAGAGCAACTGTCCAGCCCTGCTCCCTAATCTGAATTACCAGGAGTCAAGATCTTGTCTCACGTTGCACTCTTGCCCACAGATCAGTTTAGACACAACCTGTGAGACTGCTACAACCATTCACTGTAACCTGCCAATACTCTAAAGAGAAGGGTGAGGGAAGAAGAGAAGAACTGAGATATAAATGCCACTCATGGCACAGAAAAGCTGTGCTAGCTCATGGTAGGACAGTACACCTGCTTTGGGTAGGTTTAATACATGTTTCTCAGAAGAACAGGAAGAAGAAAGTAAAACCGAAATGCAGAATGTACATCTTTACTGATAATTTACAGTGTCAGTATTAAGGCTAATCAGATGTTGAGTTACTCAGCTACACATTGCCTCACAGTTGGGTTTGTAAGCAAGTCAGATTTTAGTTTTGAGTAACAGGACTTTTTATTGTAAAAGCTTTGCATCCTTCTAAATACTCCTCCTTTATAGAGTTTCCAACTTGGGGTCAAGGACTACAAATCACTTTTTATTTTGCCAGATTGCACATTTTTAATTCTTGTTTTCTTCTTTAGTCATTTCATCTCTTTAGCATTTTGCATTTGAAGTCTTTCACCCTGTTATCATTTCACTGCTGCCAAAGACAGCATTTCATTTCCATCAATGCTAGCTAATACTGTAGCCAGATTAAAAGAATCATGAATTTCACCAAGTTATATCATGCATAAATACCAAACAATCTACCTATATATATCTGCTACAGGTTTCTTCTTCTTCCTAAAGAGTGAAACAATCTAGTTTTCATCTTCAGCTAATCTACCTCACTTACACTAGTACTTCAGTCCTCTAACTTGTCATTCTGACAATGGCACTATTTATATTTAATCTGCTTGATGTTTAGATTTCTCCTAACTCTACCCCAGGACAAGATCCAGTCACACAGCAGCCTCCTCTCTGCCAAGCTTCAATTCACAGAAGAAAGATACTCAGATATCTGGACTAGAACGGAACTGGTAGGTCATCGTGTTCCAGGTAGGTCATCAATGAAAACAATTCAAGAACCGGGACTTTTGGTAGCTCTGTATTATAATGTGACACCTAGTCTAAATACATCCAACATCTCCTAACATGCTACCATTAACAAGCTCTACAGAAGCATGTCTACTTTTTATTCTGTAGCCACTAATTAGAAATACTAAACATTAGCTCCAAAGAATTGCACTGTCTCTACTGTCTCTATGATAGTTACCTTTGCCACAATCTATAGTTATCTTGCCTTCACAAATTCATAATTTATTTAATTGTAGTAAAATTAATAGTTTCCTATGTAACATAATACCATGTTCTTTGGATATATGCACCGTCTAGAAAATGGTGATATCAAAAGGTTCCTGCTGGCATGACGTGATTAACTTTGATAAACTCATTGTGGTTTATGTCATTTTCTGTTTAATGTGAAATTTTCAATTACTCTTTCCTCCAGGTGTTCTATATTACAAAGGTTAAACAATTGTTCCTTAGACACCCAAGATCTCATTTTTCTTCTTTTAAACACAAATTCTGTATTGTATAACTTCTAGCTATAAAAGACAATCTTCAAATGGACAAATGTTTTATTATTTCTTGCTACATTTCATGAGTCAGTTTTCTTAAAGGTCTGAAATGATGCTTACCAGGCCTCTCAAATTCAGCATATAACTTCACAACACACAAATACAAGCACCACCCAAAGACCTCCTACTCGTCAATGGAGAGATGGGGATTTTCAGACACCAATTTAGATGATAGTGAGTTTGAATTGCTGTTTATAGAGGCTTTTTTCCATTGATTTTTAAAGGACCATGGGAAAACCAGGATTCTAGTTGTTTTGCTTAAGTGCTTAACGCTGAGGAAACTCTGCCAGGGCCCTGAGTGCCTAATGTCCCTACTTGCCCAGGATGTCATTCCAACAGTTACTCTGTTGAATGTCAGGATTTTGTACCACATTAGATTGTCTTTTATCTCTACCCTTCAATGAACAGGACTCAGACTTCTAAGTTTTAGACATTGCTAGAAGTGCCTTTTGCTCATCTGTTTTGTTTTCCTTTGTAAAAGCAAACCCAGCTTGATTTTTCAAAATTATCACTTTGTGCTTGCACTTTTTAACCTTTAAAGTATAGCTTCCTTTAATGATCAGTCCTTTTGCCATTCCAGATAGGATCCTTGTTTACTTCTAGTATCCTTTTTATGAGATGGTTGTTTATCCAGTAAGGCCTTTAAAAAGCTTGCTTAAATTTTTTTTTCACTCTGGGTGAGATGCGAGTCCCAGATAATTTTTGTACGTTTGACTTCCAGTCTTGTTCCTCATTGAAGTTTTTGAGCTATTAAGTTCAGTTAACTGCAGTAATTAATTTTCTTAATTGTCAAAGTTTGTACTTTGGAAACAAAAAGCAAAACAAATCCTTAGTGCCTGACCCATCCTGCTGAAGTCATTTAGAGGGGAATGAGCCCAGGATGGTAATACTTCCCCCTGTTTGCACAATGTATTTGCCAAGTGATTTATACTAGTCCAGTCAAAATGCAAGCACTTCTGTTGATATTGAGTTTAATTGGGCACAGTAATGACTAAAGGCTTTTAAAGGTCACTGCATCCAGATGTTCAGCTATTAGTCACCATCACCCAACAAACTTTCTACAGTAAATAAAGATAAAATAAAGAAACACTGCAGCCTTCAACAAAAGTAGTGTGTGGGACTGGTAGGATTACATACTTCTGCTTTTTGGTCAGCTATGTTTGATTCCCCCAGAACACAAAATCTGACTGAAAATAAATTTTTACCCTATAAGGAAGAACCCTCCTTTGCTTTATTCAGGCAAGTAGGCTTTACTTTAATGAGTAACACAATGACAGTTTGAAACTTACTGTCTTTATAATAATTCTGATATTATACACATCGAATAATCGGCGTCTGTCTTTATGAACACTACAATGTGTGTAACATTTTGTCTCTGAAAATTTAAGCAACTCACAATAGCTTCCCTAGCACAGTTTAGGAACTAACATTGAAATGGGTTTTTTTAGGTTTCAAACATTCATTCTGTTGGAATTCAGATTCACGTTCATTACTGTTGGCTTGTTAATAGCTTATTTCTTGATCTTTTAATAGAGATTTTTACAGAAATTGAATAATTAATTTCCAGAAAGCAGTTTTTATAAACTGACTGCCTCTGGTAATATTTCATATTGTGACATAGTATTTTCATATGTTAATCTAAAATCATTTTTCAAATTTTTTTCTGTCTTCCTAAAGATGCACATAGGCCTTTTAGATTTTTGTAAGAGCTCTGTATTTTAGCTTCTGATACATACTCAGAGTTTGAATACATACAAAGAAATTCTTACCCCTGAGAAACTAGTGCAGTTTTAGTATCTGAGAAATCCAAAGTTTTCATTAAAGTTGTTTTAGTTTTAGGACATTTTAAAATAAAATTATATAAAATGTCAGTGCTCAACCTTCTCTTGTAGACATAAATGGTTGAAACTTATTTATCCAGAGTGAACAGAAACATAACTAATACTGAGCAACCAAGTGCAAATGTTTTTCATGTGTAATTAGAATCCACATGATCAAATGTTGAGAAGACAACATTTCTTAGATATTTTTGTTTATCATGTTAAAGCTTACAGAAGTTCTATGAGAAATCTCTGATTTTAATCAGATGTATACCATGGAGCATACCTACACAGAAGAAGGAAAGTAATGCTATTGAATCATCTTTCCAATCCATCTTTACCGTGTTCCATCCAAAAGGCTGTGCTCCTTATTTATCAGCACTCTGCTTCCCCAGTGAGATAAACAGCATTCTTTAAAAGATATATTGCCAGACTTTACAGTAGAATTCATTTGCTGGAGTGATAAATCTAGACCTAAGCCAGAATACAGTCTCATTTAATCTGAGAACATTGTCACAATTTATGTAATGGGCTGCTCTAAAGGTTAACAAGAAAACATCCTATCTCTTTTTTCAAATGTCAGGCAAATATTTTATAGATTTCTCTCCATCCCCTCTTGTAGCCCCTTTAGTTAAATTAGCGCAGCTGTCTGAGAGATCAGATTTAAAGCTTTTCAATGTTCCCTTGATCTGAGAACAGATGCCTCAGGAGTATTGCCAGGCAAAAGGTAAATTGGACTAGTGCAGCATGTTTTCTAAGCGCATTATAAATGCAGAATTGATAGCTGGGTAGGTAAGGATGCACTCTGTCTATTCAGAGACTTTTAAAGTCCTGGAAACAAGTTTACAGTGTCCAAAAGCAGATCTAGGTAAAATACACTAGGCCAGCACTGTCCTTTATTTATAGAAACATCTGGTAGAATTTTGGTTGGTTAAAAATCCAGTAAAGAATTAATTTAACAGGATGACTCAAATTTAGCATTGATATTGAATGGCAATAAGTGTACTTCACAAAAAAGAAATTTGAGACTCTGGAGAACTCAGCTGAAAACATGACCTCTAGGCAGACAGCAAGGAAAAAGTCTTTTCAATATTCTTGGTAGTTTACCTTTGGTAGCTGTAGAAGATGAGTAGCATAATTTTCAAAGAAAAGAGTGATCCTTATCCTACTCCTCCAAAGAACAGCTGTTGAACTACAATGCCACAATTTTTCTCAGGGTCTTCTTCCATACAAGGACTCTTCATATCTGGACTAACAATGTTCTTGGTTCTAGTCCCTAAAGGGATTGGTCAGAGAGTCATCAGATAAATCCTTCCTGTATCTATTCTTATTACAGAAAGTAAGTCAACATAGATGGGACATATATAATCAAAATAAAGAGCCATATTTTGTATGTTAATAAACCCTATCATGGCCAATTCTTGTTTTGCAGGCACCTGAAGAAATGGGCTAGTGGAAAGACTGGAATAGCTAAACCATATGTTCAGTCTTTGAATTGACGGAACTATAAAATTTTTGAATACGACATAGCTGTAGAACAGAATAATATTTAAATCTTACTGGGCATTTCATAGGATCTGAGGTTTATTTAGCACATTGTCCATTTTCACCTGACCAGAGTGAGTCAAGGAGCAGCAGACTGTCTATTAATTAAGAAATTATACGGTGTTTGTGTTTCAGTTTTTATACTGCAATACTTTCCATGTCTGATTCATCAATAAGGTTGTCATCCTTAAAGATGACAACCAGTAAAAGTATTTTATAAATTAGTGTCATAGTGTGGTCAATTATAAGCACAGAAATGTGTTTTATACAAACATAAGACATCTATGAACAAGAGATGATCATACCTAAGTGATTGTGAAAAGATCAATACCATACAGTTTGGAGCAGAGACACAGCGTATCTTACAGGCATACACTGAAGCACCTAAAAAGTGCTACAGATAAAGCAGTTAAAAGTGTTATCCTATAGTGCTGCTGTTGGCATCTGCCAAAACAAATGGAACCTACTTTACTAGAAATTGTCATCAGTTTCTCATTTATGCTGTAAAATTAGCAACTCCAGCATTGTTGGGAACAGGGAGGAGAAAACACACTACAGTTTGAAGTTTTCTGAGCTTTAAAAATGTTTTTTCAAACACTTGGTGTTTTACTACATTAGCTTAAGCATTGTGAAACATCCCATCCACCCTTGTAATTAAGCTACTGTTTATTTGTTTTTATGGAGTTTAAATTAAAACCATGATTTTTCCTACCTAAAGGGAAGCCAGAGTTGAGCAAACATCAAGAAAATCATAAAAGAGAAACTTCTGTATGATGTTGCTTGTTTTTTCCTATAAAATATAAAGGGTGAAATCCTAGCCTATTGAAGTCATTGGGAGATTTGTAATTGACTTTGAAGGGCCGAGATTTCACCCTTAAGAAACAAGGCTAAATTTTCCAAAAGCAGTCTCTGATTTGGAGTTGCTTGTATGTGCCTGCTTGATGCTTTGACTGTGCTGAGCTTTAAAGCTCTAGAACTCAAAGTTGCTGATGCTCAGCACCTCTAAAATAGTCTCTCACTTGTCTTAATTTGGATGCTTAAATCATCACTGCACCAGGAATTAAAAGCTGCCTTTGGAAATTTTTAGCCTACTTCTTTAAAAAGGGTTTGAAAAAAAATATACTGTGCATATCAAAAACTTTGTTATTGTTATTAAAATAAGCTGTGGGGAATAAATTAAGAGCAGAAGTGAAAATTGGCAAGACATATGATCATGAAAATAGCAGTTTTTCAGTGTTGCCCTGTTTTTTGTAACCCTACTTCATTGGACATGTTGAAAAAGGGGAAAGAGTTAGTGGGATACTTCCATCAGACTCTATTAAGAGATAAGGCGTCTGAAACTACAGAAAACAGAAGTGACACATTTACAGCATTTGCAAAGGAAAGGTAGAGAGAATGGATTTGTTTAAAGGGCACATTTAAATTTAGATTGGCAGTTTCATACTGTTTAAACAATTTCCTCACCACAAACCCTAGTTTTTTCTTCCTGAACCCATGTGCTTACCCCGTTGCTATCAATCGTTAGCAACAGAAGCCTATAAGAAAAAATTCTATGCAATTGGAAATAAAAAATCCTTAGACAGTAGGTGTTGAATTCTTGAAGGTATTACACGAAAGCTACAAAGTTATCTCTGTTTTGCTGTCTCCGGCAGGCGTCATGAGTTTTTTCTCATGAGTCCTCCTTCCCTCCCTCCTCCAGGGAATGACAGAGGTGAAGTGGGGAGAAATTTCTAAGGAAAAAAAGAGAAAGTTCACAGTCCAACTAACTTCTTATTGGGATTCTTATTAAATGAAGAAATGGAGCGTATCTCCATATTGATGGAATCAGAAGACGTACAGGGCTGTTCATGTATTTTAATTCCTCTGGAAGTGCGATGTATTTGGGAAACCAAGAAGTAGCCAATGTGGTTCCTTGTTATATTGCACTGTATCAAAAATCTACAAAGAAATCTGAAACACCCACGGCGATGCTGCACACTTTATCCAAAACCCAACTCCTCCTTTTTGCTACAACAAAAAGAGGGCAAAGGCCGTACTAGGGTAGGTCACCTACCAGGCCAGGGTAGTTATGGAGCACCAGAACCTACATCCATCAGAAAACAAAGATTGATGTGGTTATCATCACCTTTGAGTCCTTCCCAAAAACCTTATACAGCTGAGGTGTAAGTGCAAGTCCAGATAAAAGCTTAAACTCATACCTTCAGCACCTTAGCAGATGGAACTGCTAACTGCCATCAGAACTTTACCCCAATGCCTATTCTACACCTCAAGTGCAAAGAAAAGGTTTTTCTGGCAAACAAAATGAGATGATTTGATGGCATGTCAGAGACAGAACACTTATAGAAGGCAATATACATGATGAGGACAGCCTGACTTGATGGGTGATTCTTCTCCTAATGTGCTAGCTGAGTAGATCAGAAGTGTTGTTCTGGTAGGGGGGAGGAAGGGGGGAATGCTCCCAAGCTGATGCCTCCTTTCTTTTCTTAAACACACTGTAGTAAGTAATTAATTTCAAAATTATGTCACTTATGATGTTTATTGTTCAGATCATCTTAGCTTAATGGAACATCCTCCTCTTGGATATGATTTCCCCCCCC
>VZSF01010837.1:1009594-1143941 GCA_013398295.1 Chionis minor | reverse complement strand
CCCCCCCCCCCCCCCCCCTTACACTATAATTGTTGTGAGCTCCAAAAGGCAAGATTTTATGGTTGGTACAAGTGAGGTCGTCGTCAGAATGAAAATCCATATACATACAATTTTTTTTCCTTGTATTAAAAAATTTCCTCATCTTGTGCCTTTTTTTAAAAGGGTCAGCCCAAGAAATAGCTGAGGTTTAAAAGTTTCAACATGACATGGAAAGAGTTGACACTGTACTGCAATGTACAGTCTTGTTCCAGACAAAACCAGATACATGATTTGAAAATTGCCTGATGAGCACTCTTAGGACTGAGGTTCTCTTTTTTTTTTTTTTTTTTTTTTTTATTAACTTGTTTGGGACTTTGTTCTGTTTCCAGTTCATTTTACACAGTCTTAGCTATACTTGTGCAGAATGAAATTGAACTTGGAGATAACAAACCAGTGTGTTTTCAGCAAACTTTGTAAGCAAAAGAACCAAATTTTAACATTAAGTCTAAATTAATTCATCACTAAGACTTGTATTTCAGTAGTATATAAACTCTGAACATACTTACTCTTAAAACATTTTATTGGGTAATGTCCATTTTTACACAATATAATGAGTAAAAACTGTTTGAAATTTCCTTATCTTAAAAATCTTTCATATCTGTTGTGTGCAAATGCAATTTCTGAAAGTAAATTCTAACTTATTTTCCCCTGAAAATATATACACTTTTTTAAAAAGATAACATTTTAGAGAAAGAACATTGCAACAAGAACTAGCAATAATGAATACAGAAAAAAAAAATTCCAGTGTGTAAAACAAGAAGATGTAGACCCTGTATATAATCTGAAAATCTGTGAAGACTCTAATCTGTGCAGTCAAATACATGCAGATAGTACATGATCTTATGCTTAAGAGAAATGCTATGCAGGATCATTAAAAATGTCTGCAAATGGAAACTCAACCAAATTGGATCTAACCACACTACACACACTGATATATTGATGTCAGAAGGACCAAAACTTCTACAATAAATCCTCAGTATTACTGGACACCCATGATGAAAATGAAATTGGAGTAAGAATACAAAAATACACAAGTAGCAAAATACTATGCATATATATCAGAAACATTAAAGGCAAAAATGTTTGGTTATAGGAAAGGAATTTTTAATAACAAATAAAAATATGAGCTTGCAAGGCAACTATCAAAGAAAATCTTTAATTACATATGGACTATATTTTAATTCTTGTACATGCAAGTTTGCATCTCTACATTTTATTATGGAATTTTCAAAAGAGCAAGGAAAATAGTTAGCAGTATTCAAATCGCACTGACTTTCCCTTTGATTCCTTTGAAAACCCAAAGGAAAACGTGCAGCCTGCTACCCTCGTTAGCCTGCTAATTAGTCTTGTTGAAGACAGACAGGAATGCTAAGTTGTACCCATTTTCCATAAAGGTATGAGAAGATGACATATTTGTGACTAATTTCACATCAGCAGAAAGCATTCTTCCAACTCAGTTATCACACTGATTTGCCAAACAAAAAAGTGTGTCAGCAGTTCGTGTCCCAAAAGACATGTGTTGTTATGGTTGAATTTTTTTAACATCTTCACCCCAGAATCTGAACAACTGGACCAAATTTTGGTCTCCATTATACTGTGGAGTTTTTAATCAAGGAAAAGAGTTCATTCAATAAGACGTTCTCAAGCAGATCATAGACCATACAAAAATTTCTGCTTTAGTAAATATATATATTTACATGTTGAATCTTAAGGCCAACTATAATGATTTTGAGGAATAATAATATTCCCAAATGTATAAACAAAGTGGCACTACGATTTGTATCAACATTGTGCAAGAGTGGAGGAAATCACAATTAAGTTTTTTCCATAAATGGAGTTGGCTGGAGCTGGAAAATGAGTTGTTTTGGAGGTAGACTGTGGCCAGTGTTTAACTGACATCTTATTCTCATATTTATAAAAACATAGGTAGGTGGATATTTCCCCAAGGCCACTGC
Organism: Chionis minor; assembly: GCA_013398295.1. Taxonomy (NCBI): domain Eukaryota; kingdom Metazoa; phylum Chordata; class Aves; order Charadriiformes; family Chionidae; genus Chionis; species Chionis minor. Next base: position 1,141,947 of record VZSF01010837.1, on the reverse strand, counting down.
ATGTGTTATTAATCAAATTTGTAAAAAATAATATAAAATGATTCACCATGTCAAGAATCATTGAATGTGAACTTTGCATTTTTTTCTTCGATCTTCTTTTCAACATTAGTACTTTAATTCCTGTTCTCATAGCATCGGATAGCACTACCAAAAGCAATTGATCAGTAAAGTAAACAGTACTTAAACCAAGATTAAAATGGCATTAAAAGGAGACATTCTTACTGTGGACATGCTACATAAATCTGTTTAGGTCTGTTAATCAAAATTCTAGGACTATGTTCACAGTAAAAGTTATGTAGGAATAGTGGTGCCCCACATACTTTTAAGGTCACAATTTCACTACTTTTAAGAAAACAGGCCCTTTTTTGTGCAGTAAGGTCAAAAAGGAGTCTACAATTAAATAATATTTAGTAGTTATTGGACAGACATTCTGAAGAGCACAGGAGTGTATATTTGCGTTGAAAGCCAACTGAACATTGTATTCTAGCCTGTCAGTAAATTTCCATTGTAGACTTTGTTTCACAACCCAAGAAGTTTTCTTATGCAAGATATTTACTTAAATACATCTGTATATTCTATGGTTTGATCCGAAAGTAGCCATGGTAATGTGTTACAATGGCTGTGACAATGTGGAACATTAGCTTTTTTGTGCTTTGTTCATAAGCGATATTGCTTGAGTTTGGCATCATTCTTCACTCTTCCAGGAAGGCCATGGTTGTGATATTTCTGAGTGAAACTGAAGTGGTATTTTAGCTCTTCCGATTATTTTTCCCTTTTCAGTGATTGTGCCACCACTTTATTGTAAGAACACAAAGACTAGGAGAAATTGGAAAAACAGATAGAAAACTAGTAAAAGGCCACCCATTTCAAAAGCACCCAAATCAACAGAGAAATAAAAGTAATAGAATTCAGGGTGCTCTTTTACCCTTTAATTTTCCCCATGACACGGTACCTCATGAATCATTTCTGTAACGGACACTGCTGATGTCAGACAAGAATATTCAGTCACTTTTTTTTAGGGGGGGGAGGGGGCAACAAAAAAAAAGGTCACACATTTCATTTTTAAATTTGGAAAGTACTGCAGAGCTGATCCAAACAAAGCAATAAAGGGGTACAACACGCCATCAATCCAAGTACAGGCTTCAGTGCAAAAAAATACCAAAGGAAAAGGAGTGCCTTGGTGTTTTAATTTCCCTTAGTGGTATTTTTCTGTCCTTTTTCGTATACGCTATGAGATTATAATTGCTGTAATTGAATTGTCTTAGAAATGTTTTATACAGAATTGGTGAGCAAAAGAAAAAAGCAATTAAACAGAGGCTTAACGTGGATATTTTTAAAATATTTGCCTAATGTTTAAGCATGCGAGCAGTTCCATCAAAGTTTACTCAAATACCTTTTTGAATAATGTGAATAACTGGGATAGAGAGGTCAAGCACTGAAGTGTCAGGGAGAGATGGGCTGAACTTCCATCACTGTGATGGGAGCACACTTGTCAATACTAGAATGTCCTACACAGATCTCACACCAGGTCTGAGAGGCTAGAGACAGTACGAGTACAAAGTGAGTGACAGTACGTGTTTTGTAAGTTTTGCACTCTGTATATTCATGAAAGAATAGAGGCAGAGATTGCACAGTTGGTAGTTGCAATAACACACCAAGAATAGAAATTCTCTTTGTAAGCACCAGGTTAATGCCATTTTAACTGTCTTGCTTTGCTCTTGTTTTGCTTCTACAGCCTGGAGACTGCAAGCTTATTTTCACATAATAATACCATTGAACTCCAAATATAAGACTCTGGACATTAATGACAAATGCCTACGAATACATTTAGCCCTTATGCCATTGTTCCACATTTTCATATAAACTTTACTTCTATAAAAAAAGTGACAACCTGAGTATTAAGTGAAACAAGTACTCTGTGTACTCCTTCACTAATCATCTGCCTGTTCAGTGCAATTAACAATCAGTACTGATGCTTGTGGAAGATGAAAATAGGACTACTAAATTTATATTGCTCTCCTCTGGGTTCTTTCTTTGTGTGCATTTTAAAATTCAACTTTTTCCTTCTCTTTCTTCATGGAGTGCGTAGGGCATTAGTATTTTTAGACTGAGTCACTATTACAAGAAATCTTTTCAAGGATTTTCAAATATGAAAGGAAAAAGTATTTGAAATTTGTTAGGCCTAGGAGACACCTTCCACATGACTCGTTATTAAATGTAGACCAGGTCCAGAGATACATCAAAACTAACACTGAAACTCAATTAGCGTCTATACAGCTTTTTTTGTAAAAAGAATATTTAGGTACCCTCTCTTTGTGCCTAAGGTCCTAACATTATGGATGCAGACTACTTACCTGATACTGAATGAATGCCGGAAGCCTAAAAATTAACTCAGACAAATACTTCTACAGTTAGGTGAGGTCAAGCCCACCTATTAGTCCAACAGATGAAACAGCAGGAAAAAAGCTCACTTTTCATTCGGCTCCTTTCACTCTTTTAAGGATGATTGGAACAACACAGTTTTCTCCTTCTTTTCTCTTTCCAGGAAAGTTATTAATTTCTTCCTCTGTAACCAGCTCTCTGACCTTGCAGGTATATTCCTGGTTTTCTGTCAAAGACTACATGGAAAACAAAGTTTCACTTCCTGTGCATCGAGTTTGCATTTTTTTCATTCTCCCATTTTTCCTTTCCCAGAGTGTTCCCTTCACTTTTGTGTCTCTTGAAAGCTTCACAGAACCACCATGGGTATGATGCTCTCTCTTTTCCATCTGCTGAACCAGCTGCCTTATTCTTCCTTCCTCCTCATTCTGTTTTTTCTTGTTTGTCACCATTCCCAACACACTATTCTTGTTTTGCTTCCTTACTATGTTAATTCCTTTTACTTTTCACTTACTTTCCAGACCAAATGAATTTAGGTGACTTTGCAGAAGAAAATAGCTACGTATTCCGGTGAACTGAAGAGGAACATATAACTTCCTGAAGACCATCCAGCAGATCAATAAAAATATTAAAGCCCATACTTGAACCAGTGTTGTAAATTGGCCTGAGATTTGGATTATCTATTTTCAACTAAAATGGAGAACCATAAGAAATGACAGAGGAATGCTTATAACTTTCAGTTACTGACCTGTTGTCTTGCTGGTGGCATTATCCTGTAAAAAGATCCTGGTTCAAGGTCTGTTTTAAAATTTGCAAATTGCTGTTCTCTAACTAATTTAGGAGTCTCAAGCTTATCATTATTTGTAAATTTACAGCTGTTCCATCCATCATCAACTTGCTAATAGGCAGTTGTGCAACTCTCAGGAGTCTGCATAAGAAATAAGAGAGGTAGGTAGCTGCTACAGCTGGAATCCCATTCCACCTCAGGAGCTTCTTAACAACATTCTCAGATGTGTAAATGATCCATTAGGAACCCGAGAGAATTGCTACAAGCATAAAAAGCTACCACTGTGGAATGAGATGAACCTTTCACATTGTGATGAGAAACTGCTGCAACCAAGAATCCCCGTACACCAAATCAGTAGTGCACAGGTCAGGAGAAGAAAATTTGCAAACAAATATCAAAGATAATGATGAAAAGTCACTGAAATTTGATGAAGGGCTATTCTCCTGCATGAGAAGTTTTACGGGATCTCTCTTATCTCTGTCCTTTCTTCTTAATCTTAGAGTGCTTTCACATGTCAGTTGTTGCTTTTGCTGAAGAATAACCACTCAATCCAGCACGTGAGCCATGGTAGCTTCCCTCTGACTTTCTTTTTCTGGCCTGGCTCAAAGCCTATTTGATCTTCCTGTTGTCCTTAATGCATTTAGTCATTTCCCTTCTTCTTGGCAGCCAGTTTCTCCCTGGCCCCCATGACTGTTCTTCACTGCTCATTTCTCTAACTGCTCTGTCAGCAGCCCCACTGGCAGCTCTGTTTCCTCCTTATCAGCCGTTACATCAAAACTCCCCCTTTTCCATGTTTACTTCCTTATTTATTTATATGACTTTTTGTCTGCCATACCTAGACTAACTACTTGGAATTTACACTTCTATGCTTCAGAGCTTTTAGAGTTATGATCTCACTCATGCTGTTCTCATCTAGAACATCTCACCTAGAATAACTTTTCTGTTAAGTTCAACATAATTAAGGCAAATAGTCTACAGCACTTCCTTTAATAATCACAACTAACCATGCTCTTGTATTGCTTGACCCCCATATAACTGTAGCTTAAAATAATTTAAGACCTTTTCCTAAATCCACCATCATCCATGCTGGAGCAAATTCAGCCCGCTCTTTCTTCACAGCACTCTAACTCTAATCCATTCTCTTCCTATCATCTATATACACTTTTAATGCACATCTTTTAGGTTATAATAAGTCCCCCAAAGTTTCTGCAGTAACCATTTCCTCTGCTGATGCATTCATCATATCATTCCAGCATCTCTTCCTACTTTCCAGTCCATACATCACATAGCCATTGCCAGTCTCTCTTTCAAAGTGCATGTTCCTTGTTGATTTCTTATCCATCTTTATACTTCTTCACCCCTATTCACTGTCCCCATGCTTGTTCCTTGAGTTCATAGACATATTGTTGGCAAACTAGACTAACTGCCTAGTTTTAAATTCTCACCTACAAGGAAAAATAAAGGGGCAAAAGCAAACCAAAAAAACAGTGAAAGAAGAAAGAAAGCAAGAAACTGTGAAGAAAAAATGAGAAAAATCCAGGACCATTTTAGTAAGTTCTTCTGCTGGATAATTGTATGATCTTATTGTCATGCTTTCCTCTCCCCTTGTGAATTTCTGGCTTGTGACACACTGAATGTAAATGACATATTCTTTGAATAATTTTTTGTGACAATCCTAGCAAATTCTTGGCCACACAACAGATAACAATAATAAAGGCAATTTTTTTTTGTTGGGGTTTTTTGTCATTCAAAGACACAATTCTTTCCAGAGACCCAAGTGAAAGTTCTGAATAAATTGGTAGAATTGTTGACTGAGGTTGCACCTCTGCTATGTAGTGGGGATCCCTTCACAGGTCCAACTTAAACAGTCATAAATTCTTAAGGACAATCACTACAGGGGGAAGAGGAGGAAAAATAAAAAAAACAGCAAAGAAGAAAACCCACTGTCTTTTGAAAAGACACATAGTCAGATCATATCACTTGATCTTGTCTGGCTGTTATTCTGGATGGCTGCAATATCCAAGACTGCACTTTCACTTCCTAAACTTTCTTCCAAGGGGCAGAATGCTGTTGATGACTCAACATCACCTTCAGAAACTACAACTATTGTTCTCTGAGGAGTTTAGTTCCTGTTCTTTTTCTTTTGGTTAGCTTAGTAATGTGTCTTTATTCTCTATGTCTAACAAATCCAACAGCAATGTTAATAAATTTTGCTTTTCAAGCATGAACAGTAAACATCTCTGATAAAATAAGAAATTTCTTCTATCTAGACTGGTTAAAGTGCCATTGTTTTACATGCATCCACTTATTTTTTTGCTCTTCTTTTATTTATGGAGTGCATAAATTACAGAGGCTGCTTTAGCACTGAGTAAGAATACAAGGTGTTAAGAAATAGAGATGTGATTGCTTTGACTAAATACTGATGACTGCATCTAGGCTAGTTATCAAGGCCCCAGTTGCAGTCAGTGGAAAGAAGCAGTCATGTCAGAATGACTATTCATTTCATCCTAAGTCGGATATCTAAACCAGATCAGAGAAATGTGCCCTTTTTCCTGTATTTATAAAAGAAGCATGCAGTGATTATTTCTGACGTAGATAGCTACCCTAACATTTACTGATAAATATCTTATCTTTATAATTTAACCCTTTATTGTCATTGTGAGCCTAAGTGTTCACTAGCAATAGCTATACAAATAGATGTAAATGCCACTTTCTCCAAGACCTTATTTTCTGAATGAAGACCTTTCAAAAAATCCAAATGATTGATCAAGTGAAACTTGGTAATTGTGACAGAAAATGTAATCAAACTGTGGAGGACTGTCCAAAAGCAACTAAAAAGCAGCCGTAGGACAAGTCTTTACTGAATCAGAGGACTGAGGTAGAGCTAGATGTTCCTATTTTCCTTTTCTTCACCAAAAACTGCCTTTCTGCTTCATGGCCTGGTATCACTACTAACTCAGATCTCAGAAATACATGCTATCCAGAAAGGAGGACTTTTCTTTCTCCTCTCTCATCTGTAAGTAATTGCCAAAGATGAATTCCCACCAACGATGTAAGTATGAATCATAAATTATTCTGTCATTTGCTGATGAGTTAAACTCTATATGTTCACCCAAAACCCAGGTTAGCTCTAAGACTGAAAAAAAACCATCCAAAACATTGCTTATAGAAGAAGACAGAACACATTCTTGTGGTAGGTCTTACTGGAATGATGTCCAGGCTACTAAGAAGGCAAGGATTGGCTGGAGAATAAGGCAGATTTTCTCATCTATGACGATGGAAAGTTCACCTATTGCAGACTCCAAAAACTGGAAACTACCAAAAAAAAATTCCTAAAGGCGATTTGCCATTGCACATGCTTAAATCCCTTAGCTTTAAACCCCTAAAATGTCTATATTCTCTGATATTCTTTCTCTGTTCTCTACGTTCACCTTGACATCACATATATTGGTGATTTAATGTAGACTTAGTCTGAGTTGAAAATGCAATATATCATGGTGCTGCTCTGAAACTTGTTCAATAGAGTGTGTCTGTTCCACGGACCTAGGGGATTTTTAAAAGAATTTAAAAAGAACTTCTTCTTTGCCATGTTTTATTTCATTCAGCTTACCAGAGTAGTGGGGTTAATGATGTCTTACTGAAATGGGGAACAGATGGAGGCAGACTGCCCATTCCATACCAGCTGGCCAAAAAAAAAAAAAAAAAAGTTTCAATTGTAAAAGTAAGCAGGCTAATTTGCCTCCTCTGGTTAAAGGAAGATATTGAGCATTATCCAGCTACAGGAAAAAGAGGTGAAAGGGGAATGTGAATCTTAAATACATAATAGTACATCATGACACACCCAATCTGATGCTTGTGCTAAAAAATAAAAATGTCTGAAATTTGCCGAAAAAATTCCTTCTAAAGAGATCTTTTGTTCAATATTTTCAATTTTTTTCCTGTTTTATTTACTGTAAACTTGAAGTATTTGCAACTCTATCTCTTGTATGTCCATGTTTAATTCCCTTGTCTCAGTTTCATTGGTACTTGCTCGTTTAGGTCCCTTCTTCCAACACAGTTAAAGTAATTGCAAATATGAATAAAAAAAGTTAGTCTGTTTTATTTTAGTGAAGATGAATTAGCAGTCGGGAAGGCAGAAGGAGATAGAGACCTTTAACCTCTGGTCTGTCTGTACCAGGAGCAACCAGCTTCACGAATGAGTCCCTCACTTAATGAAATAAATGTAAGAAAGCTATTCAATTCCATCAATTCAATGGAAAACAGAAGAGGGTTTTGAGTGAAAACCAATGAGAAATACCATGTATCACAAAAGTGAAGGTTATACATTAATATTATGGAATTCTGCCTGTGATGCTAGGGTCCTTGCTATTCAGATTTCAGAGGCGTAGATACTTCTGACTACTATTCTTTTTAACGTCTGTCTACCAATTTTTCCCATGTTATGGAAACCATCATTTTAAAAGCTTGCACTTCTGAAAAGTAACTCAAATAAGTCCCTAAATATCAATCTAGGAATCTAGTTCTAGCCATCTGGTTTTGAAAATGTTGGTTCAAAAGTTTCACACTTGTTGATTGGTGTCTAACTCAGAGGGAGATTTATTTGTCAACACAACACACATTCTCTGAACTTCCTGTACAGTTTTCAAACAGCAAAACATGTTTTCAAAATTATCTTTGTAATTGGGCATGTAATTTCCATTAAAATGAATAGGAGTGGTGTGTCCAAACCATGGGGCGTAGAGCCGCAAGGCACTTACTTCCTTGATCATCAAGCCCAGACCTTTTTTATTACAGACAGCAATATCATACAGTTCTTTCCATCAACATATTAAAAATAGGCACGTTTCATGCCACCGCAATCCTATTAAAGTTATCATAAAATCTCACTATTCTAGCAGTTGAAGACTTTCTTTTGATGTCTGGCCTAACCATTTCATATTCACCTATTCTGTGTTCTGTCCATCTCTTTACAGCATGTTTCTGCTCTCCTGATGTGCTTAAATAAGAACACCTATTTAGACATATTTAGACAAATTTTAGTCAAATTTTTTAAAAAATGGATTCAAAACACTAGTTTTAGGGGGCTGAATCCTTGGTTGGAAACACCGTGACTGGCAGCTGAAAGCTTCAGACATTTTCCAGAAAAAAAGAGAGTGTGAGTGAAGCCTTTCAAAAATACTATTTCCATTGCTTTAACCAAAAGCCAGTTTGCCCTCCTCCCTAACGGCAGTGTCCTCAGGTAACAAAAAGCAAAGCCCTTCTTCAGCCATCACCTATATTTCTAGTGATCCTGCACATTAGGCAACCTCTGCATCATTGTTTGGCGTCATTATGAGGTCTGGTTTTGTATTCCTAAAGAGAAAAAGAAAATTTGATTCTTGAAAACACTAATTTCACTCAAGTCAAAATTAATCAGGTCACCCTTGTGACCATGTACCATGAAATACTTCATACTCTATGTGAACATGCAAGAGGGAGAAGGGAAGCTGGACAAATCCAGCATTTTATGGCACAGTTTGTATACCTTTTGGAAAACACATGAAGTTACGGACTTATAATATCATTATAATTGGCGTAAAATTATCTATTTAGTAATTCTGATTACTTTAAGAAATTAGGCTTTTGCAACCATGTAATATATTACATTGTTTGTCTGGTAAGTACTGAACACCATCCAATTCCAACTACATTGCCTAATTTCAATCTTGAAAAAGGGTAGAAAGATTAAAAAATAGTTACATTTCTGGAAGTTTTGGGAAAATTTGGAGCACATTAGAAAAGAGAAGGAGAGACTTGCCGTGACGGAAAGGCAGACAGAAGTTAGGTGTTACCCAACCCCTTTGGAAGTAGCTGCGTGCCTAGTCATGCAGATTATCATCCAGTTGGGTTGTTAAAACATTCATGTCTCTAGGTAAGGACTAACCCCTCCATGTATGTAAGTCTGGAAAAGTTTATGTTAAGTGTGGACTCTCTACATGTGCCTCTTTACTGATTGGGGGGCTCATATTCCATATGAATGGAATCATCCCTATCTTAGGGTAGGACGTAAAGCCATAGGGCATTAGCCTTCTACTGCTTACGGAATAAGGAAAGAATTCTGCTTTGAGGTCTGAAATACATTAATTACTTCTACCCATGAGCAAGACTAAATGACTACGTGGATTAGATGATCTAATGGTATTTCCTTAAGTAACAGGATTACAACAAGGCAACAGTACCGAGCTGGGTTAGCCACTGGTGATATCTAGAGAGGACAAAGCAAATGTTCCAAGGTTTCAGGACATTACTAACTTTGAATTACTTAGCATCACAGATAGATTCTTCAGGTTGTAAATAGCAGCTGAGGAACCAAATTACCTTCAGAATTTTTCATATATAGGCATTTCAAAATTAAGCTCGTGTTTTCCACTTTTAAGTGTTTTCACAGTCATATAATTAGGTGAAAGCTCCTTTATATGTAGACATCGATCTATCATTGATGGTCCCAGAAGACTTGCTTCCTTATGGTCTTCTTAGAGACTAACACTCTGTAAATAGCTAAGAAGAATTAACCCTATTTCATCATGATTCATTTACAAATAAGAAATCCTGGAGGGATGTTTTGCAAATACGAAATCGAAAGAGAGCAATTCTGCACTTTAATGACAGTGGCAGTAGCTGCTATAAGTTATTCCCTCAAGATATGTGATTAAGACTAAGAACTGAAGATTTAAATCACAGCCAAAAATCTTTTAGGAAAAATTTACCTGTTTAGAGAAATCAAATAACTACTGCTGCCAGTTTACCTTTTGAAAAATACAGGAACATTTGAAAGTGTAACTCCAAATATTCACTCCCCAGCTTTCAAGCAATCCCAGATTTCAAGGTTTCACCTTCTACAGTAAGGAACAATTTCCCAGCAGTGCCTATCAGACCTGTATCTAGTCCCAAAAAAGACCCTCATGATATAGGGATAACTAAGCTTAGCTAGGTTGAATTTGTCTCACATTATAACTATTGGGCATTTTTAAAATTTGCCCTTTCACACCATTGTGTAGCATGAAGAAAAGAAAGCAAATTACACTACATTGGACTGAGTTATCATTCAGATAAAAACACTAAGGAAATTCACCGGAAACATTTTTGTGTGTGGTTACATCACTGACGTCAATTCAGAAGTTTTGTGTATCTCAAGAACAGATGTCAGTTTTCAAATGTTTTGTATTATAAATAAATTGGCCTTTGACCTGAATAATGAGATAGCTGTACTTTGGCTGTAAATGCAATTACTTATGGTTAAACAACTGCAAATTTCCAGCTCTGAGATGGGTTGACTTACGTAAACGCATGACAAATAGAGGAGAGGAAAACAAGGTAGAGACAAGTTTCGTTCTGAGGGTACAAAGTGTATTACTGAGAATTAGAGTAAATAGGTTTGAATAATCCTTTTTAAACAACCTAGTGAAATGAAGTATGAGTGATTTCTCATTTTACTTTACAATTCTTAGGTCTTTGGGTTTGACCAGCAGGGTAAGAAAAAATAGTTGAAAAAAATCCCAACAAACCAAGACAGAATTCCAAAACTTCAAACCTGAAATGAAGTGATCCAGTCTAGAAATATTGTTCTCTGACAAAACTCCCTCTTTATCTTGAGAGCTGAGGCAGTGTTGTTTTGCTCTTACTTATTCAGGTGAGTTCTCCCTTTTCACAGGTTTTAAAGGAGTATTTAGTTGGCATAGAAAGTTGTCATAATAGAAGGAACTGTGATCAGTTCAGTCAAGGGCTCAGGGTCAGGTCCACAATGTCTCACTGAAATATATCAGTCTTATCTTCTGGACTTGCAAGGCAAATTTTGGATTTAAGTGAAGGACAAAGTCCAAAACTAATACAAAGAAAGCCACTACTTATTCAGTGACAAAATCTAAATGGAATCAAAATTGGCTTAACTCCATGCCTGTGATAAACTATTGCCATCAAGTTATTTTAAAGTGTAAGTGACACTGATACCTCACTACCAACTGTCAGTCTTTCAAAACAGACCTGTTTGGTCCTTTCTTATATTTCTGTCCTGAAACCTTATACGGTAAATTATCTGTTCTTAGATTTGATGATGATGATGACAAAACTATTTCCTTACTTCATTTTCCTTACCTTCATTATACCAGTTCTGAAGATTTGTATGGATAGAAACAAAAGAGTGAATTTGCACCCTCCTGCTGAGGGGTGCATTTCCACTGTAGGTTTGGGTTTAGCAAAAATTTAATCCTGGAAGATGATGAATCTGTTGGGTTTAAGTGCTTTGATGTCCTCTTTTTTTCTTTCTTCAATGACTTCACAAGGGACTATCAGAGAAATGAACTAAATCTCTGTTGAGAAAATACTTTATTCTTAAAACAATTACCTATCTAGAGGATATTTATCTCTAAATATAATTAGTGGAGCTACTACAAATATTTCACCAAAACATGCTTTTCTTTGAAAATAGTTCTTTCAAGAAGATATGTCCATGGAACAACCCTTTTTTTTCTGTTTTGTTTTCTATTGAAAATCCAAAGCAAAAGGACTGAAAAACTGAAAAAAGATAAACCACAACATGCAAAATACTTCTTAGGAATAGGAAAATCTTTGTACATCTGCCTAAAATGAGGAGATTTTCAGTTCAATATGAACATTTCTTTGTAAAAAAAAAAAAAAACAAAAAACCCAAAAACATTTTCAGCATTGCTTCCCTAACCCCCCCTGCACCTTCAAAAAAGGCTTTTTTAAAACCAGTTCCCAAATATCTATTGTGGATTTAAGCCAAGGCTTCAGTGGTGGCCATTCAGAAAAGTGAAACCTGGCTCAGCAAATTTGTATTGGCACAGGATTTGAGAGATTTTCTGTCTTTTTCTAGCCCTGGAGACAATTAGCTTCTCTTTGCTTCAGTTCCACTTCTGGAAGAAAAGTGGAGAACCAGCGAATCCTAAACTCAAACAGATATTGATAGGACTGATAGCTTGAAGATTGTGACAGGCCTACATAATGCTATTATTTGCTAAGAACATCAGTTCATTGTTACTGAATATTTCAGTCCAAATGCTAAATCCAAAACCACTGTCTACTGATGATTATTTACCATCATTAATCCTGGAGGAGTTGAAACTCTTGAAGTACTTGAGGACCCGGCTTAATTCCAAAGTACCCTGAACACCTTGCACCACCTCCTTGTTATGTCCAGTGCCCAAACTACTGAGTGACAGACTTAACACTTGATGGAGGCACAGAGATTACGGTTACACCATTCCGTGCATAGGCACAAAGCAGTTTAAAATGAAATCATGGAATCATGGAATCATATAATCATCTAGGTTGGAAAAGACCTTTAAGACTGTGGAGTCCAACAATTAACCTAACACTGCCAAAAGCACCACTGAATCATGTCCCTAAGCACCACAACTACACATCTTTTAAATACCTCCAGGGATGGTGACTCAACTATTTCCCTGGGAAGACTGTTCCACTGCTTACAAACCCTTCTGGTGAAGAATTTTTTTCCTAATATCCAATCTAAACCTCACCTGGCACAACTTGAGGCCGTTTCCTCTTATTCTATAGCCTGTTACTTGGGAGAAGAGACCCCCCTCGCTACACCCTCCTTTCAGGTAGTTGTAGAGAGTGATAAGGTCTCCCCTCAGCCTCCTTTTCTCCAGGCTAAACAACCCCAGTTCCCTCAGTCGCTCCTCATAAGACTTCATTGCTCTTCTCTGCACATGCTCCAGCACCGCAATGTCTCTCTTGTAGTGAGAGGCCCAAAACTGAACACACTATTCAAGATGCAGCCTCACCAGTGCTGAGTACAAAGGTTCAATCACTTCCCTAGTCCTGCTGGCCACACCATTCCTGATACAGGCCAGGATGCTGTTGACCTTCTTGGCCACCTAGGCACACTTCTGACTCGTATTTATGTGGCTGTCGACCAACACGCCCAGGTCCTTTTCCACCAGGCAGCTTTCCAGCCACTCTTCCTCAAGCCTGTAGCGCTGCATGGGATTTTTAATACACCACAAATTTAGCCTCTATACATGAGAGAAGCCACATTAGTATAAAACTGATTGTGAAAGGTTCTAAAGAATTGGAGTGTAGGGTTTTATTGCACAAATGTTGAACAAATGTTACACAATTTTAGCTTGTCACGGTTTGAGTGTCTCTGTATCATGCTTCGCCACACACTATGAACTTCCCTGCACTCTGCATATGCTTTATTCATGAGGTCCACCTCAGATAGAACAGAAAGATTCATAAAATATGAGGCATTTGTCAGCAGCTCCATTAGTGGTATTCTTTGCAGCTGGATTGACAGAAGACGGTAAAGGGAAAGTTCAGCATTCTTTTGTATTGTTTGGAAGTTTTTGGTTGTTTCTGGAAAATCTGCAACCTATTCTTCATAGGCTCTTATTAAAGGTGCTGGGAAAACTTAAGCAGGGAAAAAACATTAGAGACTTATAAGCTTGGAGTGCCATCTGGACCTTACTTCAGTAGAAATGTTATCTTATTTATATAGAGAAGAAATTAACAATGACAATGCATAATATATATTAACCCTTGGAAAATCCCTTTGCAGAGTATACGGAACTGACATTGATTAAAGCAGAAATCCCACATGTGTTTTTGTCCTGTTCTAAATTATTCAGGTCCTGGCAAGACAGTGCTTCATGCACATCCCAAAATAAATAAATCTTTGACAAACCAATTGGGTTTTGAAAGCTGTATTTTAAAGAAGGAAAGGAGAAATTAAACATCCATGCACAAAAATTAAGAAAATTAATTTATTGTTAGTTGGGGAAGTTTTGTTCTTTTCTGGAAAACAGAAGGGTTTGCCTTGTTATCTTAACAAATTCCAAACCTTTGGAAACATCAGAACCAGAGAGGGCTGTACTTTTTTGGTTTTTGTTTGGGGTTTGTGTGGTTTTTTTGTTTGGTTGTTTTTTTATTTTAGCTTTCCTGCCTGGTTTACCTTTACAGCACTGAATAGTTCATATTTTTAAGCACCCACTCATTTCCATTGAGGAAAGATAAAGATCCTTAGAGGACAGACACGGGTACACCTAAAGCTGTTTTACATAAAGCTGGACTAAAGGTTACACTTCTTTGATTGCAAAACTACACAACCCACCCTGACCTACAATTCCCCAATAGTCCTTCTCTCACCTTCTTGTGTACAATGCATGCCTTCATTACTTAAACTCTGTGTTGTTCTCAGCACTTCACTTCTTCAAGGTGTTTTAAAAAATATTAATGAAACAATAATACAGCATTACAAATTACTGTAATCAGTGCAACACTTCATAGCTCCAAAAAGTATTGTGATTCCACTTAATAGAAGACAATCATCTGCCCTGGCCAACGTCCAGTCTAACAGAGGGGTCAGGCAGAGGGTAGCACTACAATTGTGTGATGAATGAATGGTTTATGTGTGGGGAATGGACGTGAAATGATGAGGTGTTTTGCCAAAGATCCCACAGGATATCTGTGGCTGAACCAGACATACTGCTTGGGATTAGTCTGACCACACAGCGAAGCCTACAATGTGAAAGTGTATGCCCATCTCTTATAGTCAGTAGACAGAAGTAGGCATTGGTAAGGTGAATGTCACCTCATCCTAAAACAAAACATCTAAACATTAGGTAGAAAGTGTCTAAAACCGCTTCTTTGATCTATCATAGGCAGAAAGCCAAGTATGGAGCTCAATGGCAGACATTAGCATGTAGACATGCAAAGTTAGGTAAGATGGATCTCACCTCATGCTGTTGTTTTACAAGACTGCTTAGCTTCTCTTTGACATTTCTTTGAAAGGAAAAAAAATATTCCCATTTTAAAGATGAGAGGAAAAGAAAAGGAAAAAGAAAAGCAAAGCAAAGAAAAAAATATGGGTGCTACTGCAACATCTTTGTAGACAGCAAACTATTTGAATGAGATCCAGAGCCCTGACTCAGCAGGAAAAAGGCAGAATTACACACTTCAGAAAAGAGTCAAAACAGCTATATGGCATTGGGACCTTTCCCAGAAAGTAGGCTTCTCTTCTTTTTTGTATAAAATTAGCAAGGACCACTCTTTTCTCGGAATATCTTGAAGGTTAGAAAGAGACTGCTACAGTTGAGTACCTCAGTCCTCTACACAAAGCTCAGGCTCTCTCAGATGCCATTTCCTTGCACTTTTCTTGGAAAGTAAGTGCCATATTTGTAATAGCACCAGTCTTTATTCATGCTCCAAATATTTTGCAGGCATTCAGAGATGTCTTGCATAAAAACTCTGCAGCGGTATAATGTTTGCCTTTTAAAAACAAGTCCCTTCAAGGAAAAAAAAGACTTAGATCCTACAAAATACCTAACATCTCTGTTACTCTTAATCTTCCCTGGCTTCACAGTTCCCTGCTAACAACACAATCTCATTCTGCCTCATAAACCTGCTATTTATTTTTTGCTGTTTTCCATCTCTTTTTTTCTGTGTCTCAGAAGCTTTTGATAAAGTTGACATCTTTGGACTGCAGGCTGTTGAGGACATAGCATCTAATTAAAACATTATATTACACAAGCTGTGACATTCCTTTATGACTGATTTCACAGAGCAGAAGTATTATTACCTGTAACATCTTCATTTTCTTTTTTCAAACATGTAGAAATAAGTTGTGATAGCAGCTGATAGGAAGAGAAAAGGAGGTAAATCCCCAAGCACTTCACACACAACTGGTGCCCCTTGCCGTCTAGAATTGTTGTGACATAGGTGTTGGCAGGTTGTTGGCAAGACGGCTTTGCAAAACAACTCACAGGACTCCTGTAACACTCCAGCCCGACACTGAGTAATGCTTTACTTCAGGGATGCTCGTAATAAGAGAGGATATGAATTCAGCTTCAGAAAAAGGGATGGAAATTGTCCTATGAGGAAGTAAACCAGCGTTCTGCACATAAGTTACTCTGATCCTGAAGGAATCCCAGATCTTGTTCCCTGCCATGGGTAGCTGTCCTTTCCAGTCTCTTCTTCAAAGAGATTCTGCTACAGGATTCCCAGTTTTATTTTTCAAAGGAAAGTTATCACTAAGAAACTGATCAATGGGACTGGTGTGTATATTCTTAAAAGCTAATATTTTCTTCATGTATTCAGAGGAGCAGAGAATCATCAAGCAAAAAGTGATGGTGGCTTTTTTCTTTTTTTCTGTTTTGTTTTGTTTCTGTGTTTATTTTCTAAGCAATCTCTTGTCTTCATACAATATATTTTTTGAAAAGTATGAATGTACCAACATAACAAGATTCTCAGTGCTTTATATGACCTTTTTTTACAGGCATGTAAGAAAATGTGCAGTCCTCTACTCAGATCAGTTTTGGTCTGTGAATATGACTGCGGACTATGGACCTTTGAGTAAAAAAGCTGCTGTAGGCAACTTCTAGCCATGTGACTAGTATAGCTACTTGTGGAGTCCTAACGACCAAATATTCAAGATTCTCAAGGTTTTCCTTTACTTAGCTTTTAATTAAGTAGTTAATTTGAGGAATAAACATTAAAAAATCACTTTTTCCAATGGGTATTCAATTTTGGAAGAGACTCAAGAACAAATGTTTTTCTTAAAAAAAATAATTAAAAAGTTCAATAGCAACTTGCATGGTTCCTGTCAGAGAAACAAGATTCAGAGCTAAGCTGTGCTCGCGACTCAAATCAAACCAAATGCTCGACCTTTATAACTTTCAGAAAACTTTGGCTAAGTCTCTATTATGTGCCTCAATTTTGCCAAAGATGTAGATACCTAAGTATATCTAACTAAAGATATTTTTCCAAGGCAACAGAAGCCAAAAGTCAGTCCATATATCATGGCTGAACATCACCCAACTTGCCTTTCTCAGCTTAATACTATTTACAGGGTAAACAGTTAACATTAGAAGTGGCTGCAAACTAGACTGTGTGTATCTAGGCAATGGTTTATTGAATTCACATTTTAAAAGCCCACAGCTGATTTGAATTCAAAATATGCAGCAGAGAAATGAAATTATCTTTTTAGCTTTCTTTTCCTCAGTGAGAAGTCTAAACACACAGGAAAACCAATGATCTAGCACTAAAAACTGATTTTTTTTTTTTTTTTCCCGAGCTTATACGAAGTTTCAATGACTTTAGAGCCTGATAATCTGAAATGAGAAAGCCAAAAGACAGATGAATTGTTACTTCAAAATCAAACTGATGAATAAGGGTCGTAAATCCTGATGCAGCTAATCATGGGCTTCAACAAAGCTATAAAGATTTATACCAAGAGGGGCTGTCTTCCTGTTAAACTGGATCATTTTAAGATAAGCTGTTGGACCTTTTTTTTTTTTTTTCTTTCCCTATACATGCATGCTTCTTTCCTTTTATCCTCTCTGGCATAAACCCCTAGTCCTTAGAGTTGCCAGGGCACTGTTTTGCTATGAGGGATGCTTTCCACTTTTAACAACTGACTCTGACTCTCTTGATGCAGGTACTCTGCTGGCACTGCTGGAGGATGAAAGCAGAAACTGTTGTGATGGATTTAACTTATTAACAGCTTTTTGTCTTTTACATCAACAGCGAAGTACTTAAATGAGATGTCACTCACAATCTTGTGACTTGCGGTCACTTCCCAAAGCGCTGCCTCCAGCAGCTATGTTGCTGAGACCCTGGTTTCTAAATCCTGCCTCGTGGCAACCCACGCCAGTTACTTGCAGCAGCACAAACCTGCTTGTGAGGCTGCACCCACCATCCCTCTGAAACGTGGCCAGTCTGCTTGTGCGGCGTCCCAGCCCGTACCAGGCTCACTGCAGCCTTGCTCTCAGCATGCTCCTGCTTTCACCGCGCACACAACCGTAAAAGGTTTTCCTGGACCTCTCTACCTGACCAAGCTCCTGCAGGCAGGAGAAGCCACGTTTGTACAGCTCCTCCCTGCAAGCAGGATAGTTTTTCCCATCTCTGGGCTGTGAAATGAGTGTGAACACTTCTCATCCATTTTGTCATAGAATCATAGAATCACTTGGGTTGGAAGAGACCTTCAAGATCATTGAGTCCAACCATAAACCTATGCCAAAAAAACACCCCTAAACCATGTCGCTCAGCACCATGTCCACCCGTCTTTTAAATACCCCCAGGGACAGCGATTCCACCACCTCCCTGGGCAGCCTGTTCCAATGCTTGATAACCCTTTCGGTAAAGAAGTTTTTCCTAATATCCAACCTAAACCTCCCCTGGCACAACTTGAGGCCATTTCCTCTTGTCCTGTCGCTTGTTACTTGGGAGAAGAGACTGATCCCCACCTCGCTACACCCTCCTTTCAGGGAGTTGTAGAGAGTGATAAGGTCTCCCCTCAACCTTCTCTTCTCCAGGCTAAACAATCCCAACTCTCTCAGCCGCTCCTCATAAGACTTGTTCTCCAGACCCCTCACCAGCTTCGTTGCCCTTCTCTGGACGCACTCCAGCACCTCAATGTCCCTCCGATGCTGTGGTGCCCAAAACTGAACACATGACTCAAGCTGCGGCCTCACCAGTGCTGAGTACAGGGACATAATCACTTCCCTGCTCCTGCTGGTCACACCATTCTTGGTACAGGCCAAGATGCCATTGGCCTTCTTGGCCACCTGGGCACACTGTTGGCTCATGTTCAGCCAACTGTCCACCAGGACCCCCAGATCCTTTTTGCCGGGCAGTTTCCAGCCACTTCTCCCCAAGCCTGTAGCGCTGCATGGGGTTGTGGTGACCCAAGTGCAGGACCCGGCACTTGGTCTTATCTGCTGCTGTACTTCCCAGGACAAACTGCTTTGGCTGTAGGTGTGGAGGCTGAGCAGCTTCTAATCAGGATTCTTAACGGATGAAAATAACAGTCACAGCCACAGACTTATAATTAAGTGCACCAATTTGTAGGTCAGGTATATGGCCTTGTCCATTCGTATTAAAGAAAGTATTTAATAGAGGCCTACATGCACAGCACTCATAAACTCACACTGCAGTTTGCTTGAAGCCAACAACACATCATTATGGATGTCACACCACAAGTATTTATTCCTACCATACACATCTGAAGCGACTTATCTGAGCTGCCTGCTTAATCTTTTCCATTCATAATACCTGGGGGAGGTGAATGGGCTTAGTCCATGCCACGGCATTTTAATGTCATCTCCCAGCTCCTCTTGTTAAGTCTTTTAGGCAGACTTTAAGTTCAGCCTCAGGCCCAAACAGTGCTGTTAGGAAGATTTCTGTGAGTGTAGTTTGCAATTGCTGTACATATTGTCACCACAAAGATAAAGTAGGAGGCACCGTGTGTCCCATCAGTTAGATGGAAGTAGGCAAGCCCTGTGCGCAGAGAGTTCAGTGTCTCAGCACTGAGTTCGAAGCTAGAAAGAAGCTACACTCGTATGCAAAATGTGAGAAAATAAAAAAGGAATAATTAACCGTGTGGAAACACCAACAAATTCTCGGAGAGAATTTCCCAGACGAGTTGTGAATATGACCCAAGAGTGCGACTCATACATTTTAAAGCCAGCGAGTGTATTATAATCTTTTTTGGGCCAGTCATCTGCATTAAATTGGTTGCACTTTAGAGCATGGTCATGTATATTCACATGGTTGGGTTTTGGCCCATTTTTGACAACATTTCTGTTTTCTTCCCTTAGGCTGATTGTAATTAGAGGTGGGATCAAGGCTGTGTAGCACAGAGCTCCATCTAATGTACCCCACATCCAAGGGGCTGTGCAATTAGCATTTGCAGCTGGATCCATCCATCAGCCTCATTTTTTAATTCATTCTAACTTCAAACAGTAACTAGAGAATTGTCCCACATTAGGAATTTGATTGGTGTTACATGCCTGGCAAAACAGCTTTACCTGTGCATGGAGGTGTATCTTTAGCCAAGGCTGTGGCTTGTGGTAAGCCATAGCTAATGGCTTGGGGAAATTTGTCTCTAATCTAAAAGACAATGATTTTTTTATTATTTATTTTACTGTGTAAGCTTTTTTGCCTGGACTAGTCTCGCCATTGAATCCCTACTTCCCATTAACCACAATTAAAAGAGTAAAATGTTTGTGGTTGTGAGCCCCAGACTAACTACTCCTGACCTACTGCAGCCCTGTGGTGATTTGGGTTATATTAGGAGAATGCTGAAGTGACTGAGACCTCCTCTGTTGCTCTACACAGATGGCAGTTTTGTTACAGATGGGATGTGACTCTCAGCTAGGAGAATTTTCACCCTTTGTAATCTGCGTAAAGCAGTCTTCTTCTGACATACCCTCCAGCAACCACTCCAGTCAAAACTATAATTACAAAGGCTGTTTTTATGACACTGCAGAATTTACTGACATTATGGACATGAGCAGCAGCTAACAAACATCAGTGTGTTATTGCTGGTAATGGTTCATGAGACCTCAGCTATTCACAAATCTCACCACCCTACACCAGTCCTTTTCCACTGCTAGGAGCAGTTGGCTATACTGTTTTAGTTCGGAAAACATAGTGGCAATGTTATAAACCTGTCAGGGTAGACTGTAAAAAAAATTGAAGAGAAAATGTATAATTTGAATTTTGCACAGGTTGGATTAAACAATTAGTGTTATGCTGAAAAAACATTCAAAAGCACTAAGCTAGCAGAAAGATAATAAACACTTTTTGTTACTTACATGTGGGTGCTTTTTTCCTCTATCAACAGGAGAAATTCTCAGGAGAGGACTGGAAGGGAAAGCGAAGATCCACCCTACACAACACTTGCCTAACTAGTCTAATGGGAATGAGGTCTTAAACAAGAAAAGCAGATGTTACAGCCTGGCCTGGGAATACAACAAGGGAGGTAAATATATCAACAAATCCCACAAGAAGTAAGTTGCTTCTATCAGGACCCTCATCTAACAGGTTAGCACTAATTGTCCTTCTGAAAAGATGCCCACGGAATTATTATAGACTCCTAAGTCTGTTGCCACAGTCCTTTCTAGCTTAAACAACACATCTTGTGAGTTTTTTGGTTTGTTTTTGGGGGCCTGTTTTTTGGTTTTTTAACAGAGAACAACCCTTGTTCTCTAGTGTATAATGGAGACAGTAAGAAGATAAAGCTCATCCTGGTCTTTGGTAACTTCTGCAAGAAGAGAGGAGTAACACTGGAGTTCCCATGTTGAGTAGGAACATTTTTACTCTGTTGTTTCACCATAAGCAGAATCATCAGCAAACTGGTGTTTAAAACACTACATGTCCAAACTGATGTGATACTTGATGCCACATTTTACCTACCTCTGGCACTTACAAGGAAATGCAAAGGAATAGCTACAAAAGGAATAATGAAATTCAGGTACCTGAACTGGGAGCACTGGTCTCGGAAGTGTAAATAAGAAATGAGTTTCATTATTATTATTATTATTATTGTTGTTGTTGTTGTTGTTGTTGTTGTTGTTGTTGTTGTCATCTCAGTGCATGAACTTTTAAGAAGGAGGAATGCCCTGACCTTAAATCCAGCCTCAATTTCTCTTATGCAAGAACATGCATTCCTGAAAGAGAAAGAAGCAAATAATGTACTGTAATGCTATTCCTGTGTCTAATGACAGAATTCTTGTTTAGATAATTCAACAAATCACACAAGCTTTCCACTGAAGCCAGTAGGACAGCTCACACGAGATTCTCATGTGCCCTAAGTTTGCAGGATACTGATCTCATATATTTATTATTTATTTATATATTGTTATGACATTCTTATTTCCATCTCGTATTTGTATCTTCCTTGCACTTTAAACAAAACCTCTGTCCACTTTATGCCTGTAATTTCATATAAAGGGAAGACAGGGGTTGTTTCAGCAGTAAGAAGTTTGAGTAAGAAAAATCTATCTTTAATCCATTTACATAGATGTCAGTAAAAAAAAAGTCACCGATACAAAAAGAAAGGCACATATGTCTTACATTACCCCATATTCATCTTTTTAGCACTGATTATAAATGCTGCTCTGTGGTTATGAAATATATTAATTTATTTGCTAGAAAAGTGTTCTGAGATACTTCATGAGTTATTGAACAGCTTACCGTTTCTTGTGATTCCTGGGTCATATGTTTTTATGACAGGCAACACTTACACTACCAAACACAGCTGTTTAAAAAACAGTGTAAAATGTGCAGGTGTATGAAGGACAAAACACCAAAACCAAAACCAAAACCAAAACCAAAACAAAAAACCCCAACCAACCAACCAACCAACCAACCAAAAAAAAAACCCAAAAAAACCCCCCCTTCCCCATACTGCCCAAAACAACTTTGCTAATTTTTGGGTTTTTCTACCAGGAGTTTCTCAATATTCCTCAATTTTAAAAACCTGTTCCTGGCATCTGAGAAGCTCAGCTTTCTTTTAAAGAACCTTTTCTTTGTAGAAAAATAGAAAGAAATTGGACTTTAAAAACTAAGAAACCAAGTTACTGAACAAAAGAGAATCTCAAACTTACCTGATAATACTTTTATAAAAAAACAATTGCTTTTATTGGATTAAAGTACTGCAACTACCACTCAGTGTGGGAATGAATTTAGCCTAGATAACTGGGCCTACCAATTTGCATAGACAATAAACATGTTTTCAAGTTTAATATATGGGGTTTTTTTCAGCTGATTAACCATCATTAAAACAATTGTGGCTGGTATCAATCTATAATGATTCTATCCAACAGAGGTTTAACACCATAAATTGCTTATTTATGAACGTGAAAGTTTACTTTTCAGAAGTAAAATTATCTTCTCTGGGATGGAGGTGGGCATCAGACCCACATTATAAGGCATGTCATGGAATAACTCTTTGATACCGTGATCAGTTCGTAATTCCAAGAAGATCCACTGATGCTCTTAAAGAACATACTGCACATCCATCCTTTCAAGCTTCTCCCCCAGCTCCCAAGAGAGCTGAGCAACTAGAGATCATTTGGGTTCTTCTCTCACACCCCCTGAATTTGTCCTTAGCTTTATGCACTGTTACATTTCTGGGGTATTTACCTTCTTTGTGTGTGTGTAAAAATAAAACCTGAGCCTTTACTTTGGGGTTTTTGACAATTAGATAAAAACCTTGAGGATCTGAGAGATCAAAATTTTCCTTTTCTCCATGAGTACTGCTTACTCTTTTTTTATCTAATGGAAATACTGACTTGTTTCCCCTCCCACAAAACAGAAATAAACTAGAGATCAACTCACGCAACAGCAAGATACAATTAAGAAAAGACTTCAACCACTTTTGTAGAACTGGAAACCAGTTATAAGTTGTCAGTGTGGATGCAATATGCCATGAAGCCCAAGTGTCCCATATGTTGCTCATAAAACACCCATGGCCATGGCTGAAGTGTGAAGGTCGAGGAGTGGGACCAGCAGGACAACGCGTTGGGCAAGCAAGCTGAATGTGCGCACCCAGAAGCCATCAACGGGCTCACAGAGAGCAGGACAGACCTTTGCCCGGGGATTAACTTCACAGCCTTTATCACACCTGAAATGTTAAGAAGTGCAGGAGTATAACAGTCTCTTTTCTAAAAACGAACAAACTGGAAGAGTTATTTTATAGCCTTTAGGTAGCAATTCACAAACATGGCTGATCTCTTTGGAAAGAGCCTGGCTTCACAGTGGAGTTGTTAGCTACTTCATCAGCTTTCCTTACACTGCACTCTAATTTCACAAATTATTTATCAGCCTTCATTTGTGGATTACATCAGACCTCTGTACTTCATACAAACTGAAATACGTTTATTTCCACAAAGGTATTAGAGACAAATGACTTTTGAAAGAGGCAGGAATATGGCTGGAGTATTTTCCTTATAATCTTTGCAATACAGATATGGAATTGTTACAAAGAGCAAAGCCCACAACATTTCATCACACTTTCGGTAGTTATTTCATTTCCCCATGAAGGTTTGATGTGTCACTAAGTCTCACATAAGTCCTGAGATGTTGTAGTGGTTCAAATAGGAGTTTATTGATACTTTTGCCATTTGTTGCAATCACTTCATAAATTCTCATAGACAGCACTTTTTTTTTATTTATTTTTGCCTTTTTTGGCACGAGGAAAATTGCAATAGCTTATTGTGAGAGGTTAAGGTACCATTCTTAAAAACAATAATTTTTATTTTATTTTTTTTAAAGCATGAATATATGCAACCCCAAAATTGTAAAAGACAAAAATAGTAGTGATATCTCAAGCAAAAATTAGCTTTGAAAAGGAGCACAACGGAACTCCCTCTGGAGACTTCAGTGTAGTAGCTGTTAAATACTTTTATTCAGTGAGACTATTTAAACACATACTTGGCTTTCTTTATGCATGTACAATGTCCCCCCCAGCAATATAGTTAAACAAGCGCTAAATTTAAAGCAAGTGCTTCAGTTCTATGGTTTTCAGACAATTGACTGCAACGGTTGTTTGGTGAAGAAACCAGATGGTACTACTAGAAACCTCAGAAAGCTTTTCCATAAATACCATTTCTATTTTCAGAACAAATATTTCTTGAATTTCCACAACCAGAAATGAAGATGAGGCTTGTGTCCTTTCATTGTCATAACCTACTATTAACGATACAAAAGAAGGGAGAGAGCCTGCTGCATATATTCTACCTCTAACAATCACAGTTGCTGAGTCAAAAGGACAATCAGTTGTTAATCCACTCGGCATAGTGCTGTCATCCACAGAAGTATAATAAAAGGCAAGAATTCTTCAGCTTCGCTCTGCTCGGGAGAAAAAAAAGAAAGACCAACAACACATAATTTTCTTCTAATATCCCTAATTTATAACTGTACAGACTTTAATTCATATTTTACTAATTGAAATATATAAAAATATTACATTCAGCACAATTTTTTTTTTTCTCAAACTCTATCAGGTTTTCTTAAGGTTATGTCAACAATCGAGGAACCCAAGATGAAAGATAAATCGCCTTTAAAAATATTAATCATAAATTGTAAGAAAACATGAGACAAAATATCAGTGAAGTCACTTAAAAAATATTCAGATGATTTTATAGTCTGTTTCCCAACAGCTGCATCTGGTTCTATTTCATATAAATGCAAGTTGGACATCTATAACCTCTGGGTTCTTAACAGATGTTGTCATGAAGTTGAACATTTTTATATAAGCAAAAGCTAAACAAATTAATTTCAGGCCACCCAATGTTTCCAAAAGGCAATTGCCTGGCACTGCCAAAGATTGTATTACTCCATGCAAAACTATATCCAGACACTCTAGACATACTTTTCAAATTTTATTATTTGTGGCTTTAATTATAAATTTCATCTGTCAGGTTTTCCTCTGACCAATGGTGAGTAATGTCATCAAATGCAGAGACTGAGGCTGGTTCTGCTGTGTGTTTGTGTTTAGAGATGTTTGAAAGACGCCTGCCGTTGCTGCAAGCAGCTCCACCGTAGCTGCGCTGCCGAGCAGAGGGATTGAAGTCTGTTAGGAGCCTGGATGGGCTAGGAAGGAGGAGAAATGAGTGGGATATGCGGGTGACATAGAACAATCATCACTCTCCTAAATGATGGGATGTGAAGAGGATTGATACCAACCTCACTGGATATCAGGACAAACTTGGGAGTCTCTATTTGTGCGCTGCACTCTACGTATCAGCCATGAAGAGTCCGGCATCTCATAGCTTTATATTCCTACATGGCTCACTGGCTTCCAGCTTCTTGTTGCCGTTAGCCTAGAGAAAGATCCAGAGCAAGTATCTTTTCTGGGCTGGTAAAATTCAACCAAGGAGCTCTTACTAAAATACGTCTGCTTTTCAGAAGCGGCTAATCCTCCAGTCTCCTCTTCCAGTTTCTGCTCTGAGAGGCCAATGCTCGGCAGTCTTGAAAATCCGTACTCTTCCTTAAGTACCTTACAAAGTCTAATAGTGCCAGAAAAAAAACAGTACAGGACAAGCTAAAGTTTTTAACTTCAGACAAACAGGCCTTTAAGTAGAGAGTTCATCTCTCACTAGCAACATCGTAGCAAGAAATTGAGCATCTACCTATGAAGTAAATATAACCTCACTGATACACTACTGTTAGAATCACTTCACATTTCAGGTTTGCTCAGAATTTAAAATAGCCGCTTGATTCAGAAATCAGGAATTTCATTTTACCGAAGATTAAAGCTACTAAATGCCTGATATCTTATAAAGTTATAGCTATTAAATTTGCTATAGTTTTAATAACAGGAAAGGCTGTCTTCAGTATAACACTCATTCCGTGTTGCACTTAAAAATGAAGTGCTTATTTTTGATACATGCATATTACAAAATTGGAAAAAGAACCACACAGTGCAGAAAGATACTACCGTTATGAAGCAGTGAAAAATATTCTGTTTCTTAATGGCAATCAATTCAATTGTACATATTTTTTGTTACTTTTAAAAGGGTTTATAATCTGGGGCTTTAGAGGGAAAAAAAACCCCCAAGCTATTCCACTGTTACCATTGTCATCGCCATCTGCACTGTTTCGGAACTTAATTTTGGGATCCACTGCACTGTGTAAATCAACTGAATTACAAATTGCAGGCAAAAGCCTCAGCTACGGTGAGAGCAGTCTAGGGTCTTAGTTACAGCAGGCTGAATACAGCTGAGCTATAAAATATAGCATTCTTCGCTATTCTGTGATTTTTAAATGGCTATTTATGCCCTCTAGTAACAGAATATCCATTTACATGAGACACATTCTTTTGGAAACAATAAAGGTGCGTATCTGTGCAGCACCTAGGATAGGTTTTCATTCAGAACAAGAGCAGTTTCTATTTAAGACATACATTCTAAAAAATCAAGTATCACACTGTAGGTTCTCCTTCATGCTCTGCAAAGCAGGCCTTACACGCAGGCTGCTTTAAAGCACGGTTTTACTCATGTCATCTGCCACAAAAAGGCACAAAGGGACTGTTTGACCTTGTGAAAGCAAAGCACACTGGCTTAGAAGCCCATGGATAGTATCTAAAAGAGATAAAAATATTTACATTCACAAGCATACTTCCCCCCAAAATCCTAATACCTCAAAATTCTAGTTTAACACCTGCATTCCCCAAGAGACGTGGAAGCGTTGAAAGCTACTCTCTCTGATTTACGTAAGATTTTTCTCAGTGAAATTTTAGGCAACTGAAAACTCAGATATGATGTAGCACATTGATTTTCCTGTTGTTAATAGAGGGAGACAGAGAGATAGATACACCAGTTTGCTCCATTTAAGCCTACAGCTCTTCCCATCCCTCCCAGAGAACCAGGCAGTGCTGGCATTGCCCGGCAATTGCCTTAGCCTGGTGGATACGCCTCATGGAGAGCAGCAGGTGCTACTATGGTGCCAGATGTGCCCTCTCTGCAGGCTGTTGTAACTTCCCAATACTTCCCTATTTGCTTTTCTCTTTGCCGTGTCACCCTCACATCTCTGGCTGCACAGCAACTCAGATTCAAGAAAAGGAAACTTCCTTCCCTGTACTGTGAGCTGACAGTTAAAGCAGCGTCCATCTGGGTGATCCTCAAAATAAGCAATCTGTCACCACTGTTCTTCCATGCTACTGCCTCCGATACAGGATTATGCAAAGTTGACTACAAGCACAAGTGGATATGGAATTTTTGGTTGAATTTATGAGCAACACGTTTTCCAAGCAATAAAATAATCTGCTAAAACCAAAGCTGGGGCTCTTAGTGCTGAATGCTTAGGTTTAAGCGCAACTGTTTTCCTTGGAGACTTTTCATTCACTGAAAACTAAGGTTGTGTTTTAAAGCTTGACGCTATGTGACTTGCGAGATTGGAATTGGACACAAATATGAAAAAATATACATAATATAAAAAGGATATATGTATATAAAATATACATAATATAAAGTATACATAAATATAAAAAGAGAAAATCAAGTGATTAATGGCATAAATACCATATTCCAAAATGTCCCAGAAACACTAACTTCAAAATCCCAAATCATAGTACCCAAGAACTAAAACATGACTTAGTCAAAATTTGGGACCTCAAACACACAAAAGTGATGTTGAATATCCTGCACACCACTGCCATCTACACAGGTAGAAATACGTAACCTTTCCTGAACTCTCTAGATCTTCAAGTTCCATTTCTTATGCCATAATGAAGTGAAAACAATTTATTTTTTAAAAAAAAGTCATTAAAAGTTTAAAGCTGCTTGCTCTTCTGCTTATTGTAGACCTTTCTTCAACAGCTTGATGGCAAGACCATTGAAAGTAGTTGTCTAGCTTGTAAGCTAGATTTCATTGCTGCCTCTGTTTGTAAATGCTCAGATTCCCTCTCTCATAGATAACCTCAGACAAAAGACAGATTAGAAACAGATTTTACACTTCTGAGACAAGTACTTTAAGTGGAAGCACACAATGCAAAAAATGAGTAATATCCCCTTCACCATCACCACTACCTCTCCTCCACTTCGGAAGGAATTTAGTGTTGGCCCAGACTGTGCTCCAACCACAGCCACCAAAACAAACTTCTCTCAGGACCTGGAGTTTGGCATCTCTTCCACTATGTCTGCATTACCCTGGCCCTTAAAGCAGACATAAGTCTGTTTCATTCTCTGGTAGCTAAGAGCCTAAATTTCACATCTGTCTTCCCTTAGGTGGAATTTACTGAGCCCAGTCCTTGATCCTAAGAACAAGTTTGATCCAGCAACCCAGAAAAATCAGGTTTTGAATTCACATATCTCCACTGCTTGGTCTGTCTTTGGATCGAACATCCTCATGCCTCAGCTTCAATAGAAAGGTTGTATGCACAACTGCAGCTACAACCAAACCTTCAGCGGTTGGCCAACTGAATAGTTCTCCCTCCTCCACTGGCTATATTGAGTTGATCTCCACTGATCAGCCTAGGAACATAGACACCGAGGGAATCACTTGGTGCTCACCTAGCGATTCTCTCTGTGTATGATTTAGCATGAGGTTCTCAAAGTTTCCATGCATGTTATTTCCCATACCAGAATTCCCACAAGATGGCAAAAGCAAATCGAGCCATTATATCGAGTGTTTTTTCCTTTGTGCAGGCTGAAGGTAACCAGGACAGGAGAATGCTCTTAATTTCCAGGCCTTTTTAAGTTAAGTATTACAGTATCTTTCCAGGCAGAGATGAACTTCAGCTGCCAGCAATTTTCTCTTACAGCTAATTGATTCCTGAAGGTATAAGGGCTTATAAGGCAAACTGACTAACACTTACCATAGTGAGCAGTAATTGCTTGGACTCTCAAAATAGCTAACAAGAGTAATACACGTAAACCACACATACCAAAACATAGTACTATTAGTCAGTGTTCCAAGCATGTTAATTATCCTTTCCGTAGTGTGTGTGTGTGTATCACAATGCTCCAAAAAATTATTTTTAAATAATCAAGACACAGAATGGAGTCTGAGGTCACAAGACTCTGGGTTACAAGAAGAGCCTGGGTTAAAGCAACAAAAGTTAAAATGGAAATTCTGAGATAGCTTCCGTTCTCAATTTCACAGGTTTTGCTTCACTTATGAAATAACTAATTCAGTGACTGAAAAACTAATTGAAAGATTTTCTTGAAGATGAAGAGTGAATGCCACTAAAGCCCTATATTTCATATTTCCTTTTTCAGAACTAGCAGCACTAAGAGCCCGTAAAAAAATAGCGTGACAGTAATGGATAAAGTAGTAAATGCAATTTTTACTTAATGTGATAATTTCTTTCTTTGAAAAGGCATACTACTAAAACAGCAGTAGCAAATTCTTTTTTAAGAATCCACCTTCTAGATCATTAAGGCAGATACTCAAAGCCTGGGCAGGGACAGTGCCTTGCATTGCAAGCTCCTAAACTCTTTTCACTGTTGAGTGAATTCATGAATAATTGTAGACAACTAAAGTTAGGAGAGACAAATCACGAGTATATTTACCATTTCCCCAAGAGAAACACTACCAAGTTCAAATATCTGCTCTGCAAAACATAGGGTGTACACTGAAGATCTTATCAAGAAAATGTTTGCGAGATCAAAAGAAAAAGAGGTTGAAATGCTAAAAGAAACAGAGGTGTTGGTCTTTTATTAAATGGGGAGCTTGCACTAAAAGGCTTCTGGGTTTCTGAATAAGGTTTCAAAAGGAACAGTCAGCTTCTGGGACTGTGATAGTCTCAATCACGAAAACTGAGAAATATATATATAAAAGGTTTAAAATAAATACAGTTAGAATTGAGATAAAATAATTTTCCTGGAAAAGTCTCATTTTCCTTCCCTCCTCTGCCATAAACACTTTGGGAACAAAAGCTCCTAACAGCCTATTGGAAAGGGAGACATTGTTTTCCGTGTCTTTTGCAACAGGCAGAGAAGATGTTGTACCATTTCGCGTGTGCGTTTTGCTCAGTCGAGCACTACAAGGAGCGCTGGGCTAATAGATGTGACAGCGAAGGGCTTTTATAACATCAGTGTTATATAACTTCTTGATTTTCGTAGATGGTTAGCAGCAATAGAGCTGCATTGGACAATGTGAATTCATCTCTCAAAATAATATCATATGACAGGCCAAGTGTATTCCGGCTTGATTTGCACCAGGGACTAGTATAGAATATCTCACAGCAGTGCAGCCATTCCCCAATCGAACCGATGAAGTCAAAGACGCTTGTAAGTTCTAGAAGTGAGGGAAGAAACGCTGTGTTTGCCGAGAGTGTCGGCTCCTGGTACTTAGTGAATAGTGTATTGTAACACAGAATTTAAGTTGAACATGTACCAGGAAGGGATTTTGGGGTTTTATTTATTTCTACATCTCAATGGCAGTCGGCATACAGAAAACATGATACAATGAGTTCAGCATGTGGGGCTAATCATGTAGTTAGGCGGCAATGTTTAATCTAGTTGAGGCCAGTGATCTCTGGATGTTGATGTGCAGTGTCATGCGCTGCCTTGTAGCATTTCCACATGGGCGATCTGTTACTTTGCAGCATTAGAATCTGCATTTGATTTCTGACTCTCTTATCTGACTCCTCAGGGATTCGGTAAATCCAGCAGTAATTTACGACTGCCATTCTCTCTGGGCTTTGACACATACACAGGCAAGGATTAAAATCAGGCTTCTAAGGCAGTTACCACTTGCAGCCATCTGCCCTGCCCTTCTGACGGAGATTGCCAGTGCCACCACAGTAAGACTGAAAACCCAGCAAAGCGACTCCTGAACATCTCAATCCTCTTTATTAAGGTACATAGATCCACTTTGAATGTAATGCTTATCTGAGAACGGCAGCAGTACAGAAGCTGATTCATAAATCACGCAGCAAGCTTTGTCAGAGGTGGGGCAACAACTTGGGCAGCACCCATCTGAGCCATCTGATTTTATTCTGCCTCTTCATGTGAATGAACCCTTGGACTTCTGCAATGTTTACAAGTTAGTAAATGACAATCCTTCTAAAAGCAATTGTTTCCAAACAACAGGGCTACTTCAGATGTTTGCAGACTATTATTTTACTAAGTGCTTTACAGACTCTCAGTTTTTGTTGGTTAGATTTTTTTTTTAGCTTTTTTGAAATTTTCACAGCCTCCAAAGAAGCAGAAGCTAGGGTTTGCTGCACATCCTCCTTTGAACCCCAATAAGAAGTGTGTTACAACACTGCCTCTGCATTGGAAAATCTACCTCTTTCAGACATTTGGGTGCAAACTCAGAAGTATTACATAGCAAATTATGTAGTCTCTTATTTACATGATTTTATTATACAGAGTGAACAATCAAAGTAGTTGTTGATTTTAAATGATAAACTTTTATTCTGAATATACTGTTTTTGCACAAGAATTAACACAACAGTTCTAGGATTATAAACTTTTTATAACATTATTGTACAAATTTTTACAAAAAAATATTTTTCCAGGCTTGTCAAGTTCCACAAAAGTGTCAAGAGAACACAAGAAAAGGGAGAAAGACCTGCTTGCCTTGCAGGAGCAACCAAGTCTTTTTTTTGCAGAAACGCACACTGAGCATTTCAATAAAAATATCCCAGAAAGCATGATCCAGACATTCCATACAACACGAGAAGACAGCTTTGTCAGATCACAATCGCAATTTCATGGCATCTGAACAAGACAGTATCCCTTTAGCCTCAGTGAAATTATTTCTTCAAGATGATGTTTTTCTTTTAAACCATAAACAGGACAGATGCAAGTAGCTGGGAAGAGGGTGCGGCTAACTTTTCAAAACTCTTGAATTGTTTTCAGACACTTTGTTTTCATCTTTTTACAGTAGTGTACAATGAGTATTAACAATATTAACATTGTGGTATGAAAAAAAAAATAATATATCTGGCCTTTGTTAAAGGCTTGGATGTCTGATGAAGCTAGGGTAAAATTTATCCTACAGAAGGAGTTATTAAGATTTCACCTTGAGTCAACATTCCAAAAACAAGCGAGTGTTCCGCAGTGCCTTGTAGGCATTAATATACTTCTTAATAACCAGTGTGCCAGCAGCTGAATTTTCAGGATCAGTGGGACTGAGGTTGTGTTTTGAAATTAAGACATACTAAGCACATTGTCTGAGCTTAAGTGTTAACGGGAACAAAAGGTCTTAATGCCTCTTCAGTGATACTGAAAAACTCTCAACCACAGCAAGTAACACTTGGGTTGCAAAGGTCACTTAAAAGGGATACTGCCTATTTGAACCCAGTAAGGCCAGTTTTTAAGTTAGTAAAAGGAATATTATAGGAAAACTTACAAATGGCAGCAATACTGTTTTTTGTCAAGTTAACTGTTTTTTGTCAAGTTAAGCAATAAAGCCTCAAGCATTAGAAACATGAAAAAGATCATACTAAACTCTTAAAGGTACAGGACCTAAAAATCTTGTCAATCAAACCTGGTATGTCATGTTAAAAACCTGTTACAAATATGGACCACGGTCAGTGTTTTGGCAGTAATGCTGGTTGTTTAAATGAAAAATTAGAAAGAAACCTTTCATGTGAAGTCCTCAGATCTTGTTTTGCACAGCACCATGCTGTAACAACTTTAGTGGTATTTATTTGTCAGATATACTATAGGCTGCTTGACTTCTGCGTAAACTCAAACAGTCCCAACAGTTCCCTTAGTGCTATTTAAAGGATCTGAGCAAATATCAACAGAGCATTTTATCTGGCTTGTAAAAAAACCCTTTTTGCAACATATTGTAATTTGAAAATGTCTCAATTTAAAGCCTAGGATCAAGTTGCTTCTCTCATGGACGAGAGAAGATGACTATTATGCATTATATGAGAGTAAGAGTACTCTTCTGCATGAGAATATCTATTTTTCATGCAAGTCATTTCTAACAGATTGGCATTTGCATTTTGAGATATCTGAAGTCCACATTGCATTTTCTATCTGTGTTTGGTTAATTTGCAGATATCTAGGTAGTACATTTTAATAAATCTTGACCACCACTTGGATAGAATTAAAATATATATTGCTTTCTGCAAAAAGAAGCCAAATTTTTTTTTTTTTTTTCTCCTTTTTAAAGTATTGAGTTATATGGGGACAGCACTAAGCCCTTCTGGGAGGGCGAGATCCTGAGTTTTCTATCAGGCAGGTATAATGGCTGGAAGTTTAAGTGTTTATAGAGAAACATGTTTCTTCAGGTCATATAGAGGGGCACAGGAGAGGAACAAAGGACATTTCCCTCTTTGGATGACCTGAGAAGACATGTGTCTGCATCGCATGGGGTTCCGCCTCCTTTTATATTTGAGCACTCTAAGGGAAGTGGGATGAGAGCAAAAGCCATGGTTGTTTCCTGTGGCAGCAGGGCTTGGTGCCACCTGTCTTTCTGCCTACAGACTCTAATCAAATGTTTATTAAGTAGCTCAAAATACGGCATACCAGTGTAAGCAAATCGTTCCAAAATGCTAAATAATGTAACTTTTCTGTGAAGGGTTTCTTTTGGGAAGCTAAGTGAAACCTATAAAGAACTTAATATACTGACAATCTTTCAAGAAATTAAAAGACCAAAATGCAAACTAATACGTATTTTAAGTAATCTTACAGTAAAAGCTATGAGTGTTTTGGCCTAATCCTACAAAACTCATTCTTCCCATAAAATTTCAGTTGAACATGTTAAGGAAAAACAGAGGGTGCAGTCTGAGCATTAGAAAGACTCAAACCAATTTTTTTATCAGGTAGTAACTAGTGAATGGGTGAAGTGCAGTAATATGACTGGAAGGAAGAGCTCCAAGATTATCTTCACCCATATTGTCAAAATTAGCTCACCTCCCCTGAGGAGGACCTGAAGTCATCCAACACAGTTAATTGTACTTTTAACCCCATGGCTTTATTAGAGATATTTTTTAAAAAGCTAAATCTGATCACTGAGCAAAAGGTCAGTTGCTTTTTTTTCCCCACTCACTGTATTCCCAAACATGAGAAAATACATAGCTGGAGCCAAGGTACACGAGAAAAAAACGCACCAGCCATGGGTACAACTACAGTCGACATTTGGTCTTTTCAGCCATGCCACAGCTTTGAGTAGCTTCTTCAGTTTTCATAGGATATTAATGCATGCCCAATTATTTCTTTAAGCTTTTGGCATGATCAAAATTATATCAATCAATTGCCAGCATATACATACCAATGCTTTGCATTGTCTTATTTTTTTAAAGAGCTAGTGTATTGTGCCATGTTAATATTTGCATATTGCAGTTGTTAGCAGAATTGTACAATACCAGCAGAGTTGCACATTCATTGGTTTAGCTGTCTTGCAATACTGTTCAGTTCTGAAAACTAGAAAAAAGCGCAAATCATATTTTGCATCAACACTATGCTACACTGTAATATTGTAATTTACTGCACCAATCTGTATCACCAATGAGGTTGTATAAAAACAACTTCTAAAATTATTATTCACAATCAAGTATCAATGTGCATACATATAGATTCAAGGCTCCCCATTTGTTTATATTTTTTCTAATCTCAGCAACCAGGACATTTTGCTGTTAAATATGCTATTTTTAATAATAAATAGCAACAGCAGAATTTTTCATATTATGGGTGGTGTTTTTTTATGAAAGAAACAAAGGGGGAACCTGGTATGAACCTTAGAGAACATAGACTTCCAAAAATAAATGTGTTAAATCTGATTTTTATATACTTAAAATATCTGTACACAGGTTTTCATGTGAGATCGCTATTCTGTAAAAAATTCAACTCAACCCTTTTGTTACGATAGCTAAATTTACCCTATTTTCTCAGCTTTTTCATTGCACAGTATATTCAGAGCTCTGTTCCATAATATAATTTAATATGATTTGATTGCAACACATTGCAATGTTCAGTTTCTCACACAACAGAAGAATCACTCAGTTACCTTTTCAATGGACTATACTCTACCATCAAAGAAAACAAACTGTAAAACAATAACATAGCATCATCATCATGCAAAATACCCTTGGAAACCAACGTTCAAATATCACAAAGACATTTTTTATTCACAAGCGTTTTTGTTTGAGCCTTTGAAGGATTTGACTAGCTTTATATATAACTGCATTGTGAAAAGGAGGTGAATGTTACATTGAAATTAACATTTTTCTGACAGAAGATGACACCAAGTTTAAGATGAGAATCACTTTTTAGTTAAACGAAAAGGTGCTTGCACCTTTATATTTTTAAAAACAGAAGTTTTCTTCCTTCTTTCCCTCCTTCCTTTAAAGTAACTATTTATCAACCTACCAAAACTTAGCTGGCTACATGATTCATTTTGGAAGAATAAACCATTCATCATAAAGCATTTCAATCATGCTGAACTTCTGATGAAGAGCAGTCAATATTTTCATTTTTCTCAACTAGTTTGGACAAAAGTGATGTTCAAAGCAGCCGTCATGGTGCTAGTAATGTATTTTGGGGAGTACATTTTCTTTTTTCTTTTTTCTTTTTTTTTCTTTTTTAAATAGCTGTTCATGTAAAAGAATATAAATCTTCAAGATATCCAAAGCTTAAAAGAAATGAAAATCATATACATAAGCTATTGTCAGGGGAGCCCTTTTACATGAAGTCATCAAGAATACAACAACAAACCAACAAAAAAAATTTAATCTTAGATTCCCCAATGGAGCACGTACAGAATTCTGTTTGGATGGTATAGATGATGCAGCATTCACACACGTTTAAGTATCCGACACTCCAACATGCAGCCACCGTGGGTGCCTTTATGAGTCTCACAACAAGTGGTAACCAGACACGAGCACTGCTGTTCTGCTGCTGTCTGAATAGCTGACCCTTTTGGAAATGAAACTGAGGCTATCGTTTTGGCCGGGTCTTGATAAAGTTACGCAGGTTTTGGTTTAGCAAGGTCATAACTGGCCGTGTCTGCTGCCAGATAACAGCCAAAGCAGGACCAACTGAATTCCTACCATAGACCACGGTGATGGACTCAGACCAGAGGCACCACCGCAGTCAGCCGAATCTTCCTGTTGACAAGAAAAGAAGAAATCATTTAACATCAATTACACTTAAATTTCCTGAGAAGTAATCTACATTAGTCTTCAAGATTTTGAACTATCCTCGAGGCATCCTTTTTGGTCTTATATATGTTATTTTTCCTAAAATAACAGCAAAGTACTTCCTGGAAGTTTGTCTGATTTTTGATACAAAAGAGTGTCATTACTACATTAACTAAAAACATGGGAGGGTTAAATACCTACAAGGCTTACTGCAGCCAGTTATGAACTAGATGGGATACTTAATTAAACAAGAAATGCTATGGGATATGCCTGGGAGCCCCAGTAAACCACATCTATATTCCTTAAAATTACATCAATTTGGAGATTTTGAGTATCACTTTATTGCAGGGAAAGATGGAAGAACAGATAACTTTTCAAGATTAGAAAACAAATACCAGAATATGTTCATGCCCTTTTCGTCAACACTATCACACATTAAAATGAATATGCTCTGCAGGTGAAGATATGATCAAAGGGAATGAAAATCCTTCCTGTGTCTCTGATGCTGTGTTCAAGTATGAGAACCAAATTTTCTGTTGGCTTTTTGTACATGTTCGATGCAATCTGTAGAGAAGACACCTTCCAGTTTGTGGGCTCGCTCTGAGCTGCACTGCTGTCACACATCAGTGGACCTAACTATTCATTATCCCATGCAGCAATCGCATCTATTTTCCCCATTCCTTTTTACCATTAATTGCTCTTATTTGGTCTCACTTTGCCTGTAAGGCATAAATCTTTCACATTAATGGACTTACACATGAGTCTGGCTGACATCCATTTGATACCTGTTGTGGAGTCTGTAACATCTTTACATCTCCTTTTTTCTCAGAACTGACACAGTCTATGTTTAGCTGCCTAAAACACCAGGACAGTGTTCCAGCCATCCCCTGCACTGCTCTGTTCACCAAGTCTGAGATTCACGGTAGCACTGAAGGCTGAAAATATTTGGTCTTCCTCCTGTTTTCACTGTATTCTGTACCCATAGCATAAGAAGACACTTTCCATTTTCCAAGAGAACCCAAGCCTTCGATGTCAAGTTAATGGCACAGGTGGAAAGGGACTTAGGTATATTAAGAACTCAGGAAATTTCTTGAGCGGAAGGAACATGTGCAGGAAAGGACAGACTTAACAATAACAGAGCCCAGCTGCTGGCACAGAAATTAAAAATGTTTCAGAACAGAAAGCAGAGGAAAGCCAACGAGCATGGAGCAGCACCTGGTTCAGACTGACATGTCACTGAGGCATATGTCACTAATATTCAGTGCGCCTCAGAAAAGGTTGGGGGGTCTGGGGATAAAAAGTACATTCAGAATAAATAAAGAAGGGTCACTAAAACACCTTTAATTTATTGGCACATCCTTAAATAAAACTTTCAAGTCCTTCTACATCAATGCTAGGAACATAAAATTAAGATGGGGAAATGAAGACAAGTCATCAATGAACCATCCCCAAATAATACACATATCAGAAACCTGGTGGAAGGAGAATAATCAGCAGGACGGAGCATTGGCAGGCTACCAACTTTGTAAGAATGGCAGTATAGGACATATGGCAGACGGGTAGTATGTAAAGGATAATATAAAGTGTAATAACATAAAAGTATTCTAGGAAAAGTATGAAGGAATCTCCATGGGTAAGAAATCTCAGAGTCTAATAATAAAAGTGTACCACTAGGATTGCACTCCTGACCACCTGATTAAAGTGACAATATCAATCACGAAATGTTATGGAGATTAGAGAAGCCCCATACACACTGGACAGAGGCCTTATCGAAAAGAGATGTAGAGATCACATTTTTGGAGATGATAAATGACCGCTTTTTGGGACAAGCAGTCTTTGAATCTTTAGCAGTGCATGGGGTCCTCTTCAAAATTATTAGTAGAGAACTGCTTTGTATAGCTCTAGTAGACCATAGACCTCAATGCAATGTGTGAGAGATCAAGGCCAAACAAATCCGAAATAAAAGATATCAATTTCAAGAAAGGAAACTATGTGAAAATTACCAAAAGCACTTAAAAAATGCTGAACAACCCCAAACCCAAGAAAACAGGAAAAAACACTTAAAAAAACCAAACAAAAAATAACATAAAGCGAGAAAAAAACTAGAAATAATCTCAAAAAGTAAGTCCCTCAGAAGTATCCAGAAGAATATTCAGAAATACTGCATTAGATACCCAGGTGAAATGAATGCCACAGTTAGAACAACCAACCTCCCACCACCTCCCTCCCCCAGAAACCCAGTCCCAAAACAAATAAAAAAAACCCAATGCTCCTCCCCCCAAAAAAACCCCAAACAGAGCCCAAACCCCAAAGAAACACCTCTACATGAATCAGTGGGGAAATTAAACTGTCATTTGCAAAAGGTCAGTATTTAAGAAATCAAGTTTACTCAAATAGGCAAAAATAGGAAAGCACATAAAGATGTCAGATTAGACATAAACAGAAAATTAGGAGGGCTGAAAAGAATTTTTCATGACCTCCCTGAAAAATATGCTGAAAATTATAATAGAAAGTTTTGAATAAATAAAAAGCATGAAGCCAAATACAGAGTTAAGGCAACTGTTTGATAACAGGTGTAAAGAGGGAACTTGGGAATTACAGGGCATAGCAAATGACTTGAGTGAGTTCTTTGTGTCAGTTTTAAGGAGTAAAAACTTTAATGAGACTTCCACCATACACTATGCATCCTTTAAGGCAGAGAGGTCAGATGCATCAGAATCAGTTTGGAATAAATATATGGAAAATCAGATAAAGCAGACAAATTAGACTCAATATGTCATCAGGACATTACAGCATTCACCAACAACCTCCTTTAGAAACTTGGATGTAAAAAACAAAACAAAAACCATCATTCAATTTCTTCAGGAAAAAACCAAAATATTTTAATTCCATTCTATCCTAAAGCAAATAGCTCTGCCATCTGTTAGCTTTATAATTTAGATCTATAATTTTGGCTTTTTTTTTTTTTTNTTTTTTTTTTTTTTAAGTTGATTGCACTCTGCAAGTTCAAAATTCCTAAGGTTTCCGGTCAACCAGTAAGTCAGAAGTGAACTCTGCTGCACCAGATTTGGAGTAGGATGCTAAGATTTGAAGATGCACTGAACTTTCTGGTTTATTTAGTTTGGCTCTGTCACTTTTTGCATCTGCATTGTGTCTTGTCATGTAGCTCTATTTCTATTCAAAGCACCTAAAAATAACTCTGTTGCTTCTTACTCACAGTAAGTACCATCAGACACAGAATTATCCGTAAAGGTTACTTCTCACATGAATTCAATGAACAGTACTCAGTGTTACCTCTTGGTATTTAAGATTCTTTTCACTAAAATTACTTAGAAGAGTCATCTTTGAAGAAATAGTCTAAAGTAAAGTATGAGATTTAAAATTTTCCATCAGAGGGGAGATGTCTGGAGAGTAAGAAAGAAGCAAATTGAAGGTTTTAAATAAAAATTGTGCATTCAGTATGGATACAGAGTAGACGGACCTTCACATACAGAATTATACAGAATATACTCAGCTTTCATGTCATCTCTGCATTAGACCAAATATTGAGTAAATTGTGTTGGTGAATTAATCCTACCACTATATGTACTGGAAGAAGAAACTAATTTCTGTTCCCCATTTCTCTTTGCTTTTTGAGATTTTTTTTCTTTTTTTTAAAATTACACCACAATTAATGGGCACTACTTTTACATTCAACAGTTAGACTATGTAATATTCCTATTGGATTGAAAAGAAACATTTTGATATCTTTTGCTCTCTCCCTAAGACTACACAGAGCAGTTCTTAAAGGATTCACAACTTCACAACAGTGGAGAATGTCTTGGAAGCCTCATGCAGGAGAGGCATCTCTTATGAATGACAGATTTAAGCTGTACTACACAAAAGTATACACGGTTTATACACGTATTTCAAGGTTTGTAAGGTTTTAAACTGATATAGATCAAAGACACATTGAATTTCTGAGGTTTACAGAGGTAAACCAGCAGTTCTGCCAAGAACAATTTTTAAATATTCTTTCTGGAATCAGTTATTCTTTTGTGTCCTAAGCCAAGATAAAAATAGTAGTGGCAAAGAAGGTACAGTAAATCCTATCTAAATTACTTTTTCCTCCCCAGCATTGCACATTGTAATTTTCTTGTGTGCTTTAACTGTTGGGAAAATTACAAGAAGTTTTTTTTTTTTTAAAGGGAGAATAAAGTCTGATTACATGTTGCTTAACATAAATTTTAAAAAATAACAGTTTTATGGAAATGAGTGGGATCCCATCATTAATTTGTAACCAGATTGAGCAAAACTTCAGTTTTGAATAGTCTTCAAAATGTCTTTTTTGAAAACACTTCCCCTGTGCCTGAGCTTTAAGAAAACTTCTCAATTGCTTCCTGTAAATGTTAGTTTTGAGATTTCTTATAAAATTTCTTAAAACATATTACATAGCAACATTTTAGCTTATCTTTACCTTATCGTATCTTTATCTCCACCAGTACAATTAGACACCGAACTATTTTTGAGCAGTTTCACTGAAATTTTCCAGCACGTCACATTAGTCACTACTGCGTTAGTCACACAGAAAACCTGAATAACCAACAGATCAGTTGGGGATGTCCTATCTGTTTTGTCTTCAAAATAATATTCTGTATATTATTTCTCTTTGAAGACAGAAAAAATTGGAAAAGAAATTGGAAAGAAACCTCTTTAGCCAGTTTCATTTCATCAGCAGTGTATCAGAAATTTCTTGCATTAATAAGTCACATGTCAAATTTCCTTGCATGCTTGAGGTGGAAAAGTGTCAAATCCAAATGTCATCTCCTTCATGTCATGCCTTACTATGGTAACTCTAGAGAGGGTTATTTTACAACATCACACACTGTGAAAATTATTCAACACTTGCAGAATGGAAATGAATGCTTTTATAAAACCATATATTCATTGCAATGTATCAAACCCACATATTCCTTGCTATATATCAACATCTCCTTGAAGGCAGTGCAGGTCCAGAATTTTAAAGACACACATGGAAATATAAATACATATATATGCACATGCATGTCTAAGTCTATAAACATACTTGTTACTCCTTTAGAAGTACACTACAACTATTCAATGTGCGAAAACTTCGTCTTGAAGCCTTAATCATTTATCAGAACCCATTGTGCTACGCTGACTATAAAAAGGATAAAGCAGCAATATCTGCCAAAGAGCTTCTGATCTGGCCTTTGATATCAGCTGGTTACCTCAAAGTCATACAGTTTATAAGCACATATTTTAAATGCTTCGTATTGCGTGGTGAACACCTTTACTTTTAATTGAGTCATTTCAAGTCCCATTGCACAGTCTTTCATAAACGTTGTGTAACCCAGTTTGTCTGGACTACCACACAAAGCTGTCGAAGCTGTACAGCTGCCCAGACATATGGATCAGGGATACAGCCAGTCCCACCAAGATGTATACAGTTGTCTGGGCCGCTAATCACCCTTGAAGCTCCCACTGACATTGCTGGGAGCTGATGGAAATAAGACATTACCAGAAGGGGCTAAAAACCTGTAGAGTTTTTCTCTTTAATGTCAGGCATGGCGAACAAAAACAGCGTGCATGTACAAAGTAAGAGCAAGCTATTCAATGGGGTGATAAAGACTATTTTGTTAACCTTGATAAAAAAAAAAAAAGGAAAAAAAAAAGCTGCCATTATTGAACCAGATCAGCTGCTTTATATCTGTGTTGGCTTCAGTGATTTTAATAAAACTACACAGATTAATGTCCAGTGAGAACCCATTTCCAAAATCACAAAGTTATTAAAAACAGGATGGATGCAAAAAATTACCTTTATAACTTTCTGCTGCCAAAAGTCTATCAGCTGAAATTATATTCCGTGGGTTTCCCACTATTTTGGTTTGCCTTCTTGAGCAGAAAGACCATTTTGGACATAAAGAATTCAGCTCAAGGTGAGTCACTGCTACTTTATGTACACTGGACAGTAGCTTTTTAATTAAAATAAGGTTACTTGCAGAGCAAATTGCATGAATAAGAACAGGAGATGTTAATCTTTTAGATTTTAATGTGAAATACAACTGACG
Organism: Chionis minor; assembly: GCA_013398295.1. Lineage (NCBI taxonomy): Eukaryota > Metazoa > Chordata > Aves > Charadriiformes > Chionidae > Chionis > Chionis minor. The sequence continues at coordinate 1,099,358 of VZSF01010837.1, read as the reverse complement.
TGGGGGAAGGGACTTTCAACCTTCCCTACAACCTTCAGCCATGGCTGTGCAAGTTCCTAGGTTTGCTAGAAATTAGATCATTTAAATACAGAATAGGAAACTTCAAAATTACACAAATACAGCGGTGAAACAGAACTTTAAGCTTTTTTTCACTGTTGTTCAAGTGATATTAAGTGAACCTTCCCCCAAGTATAAAGAGAACATAAATTATTGAGAAAATGAGTGTTCTAAAGGCTTACAATTTTTAATATTTTACTACACTAACTCTGAAAAATGACCTCTGAGGTTGCATTTCTGCCTCTCAGTTGGCCTTACTTTGATAGATATGTTAGTATCTCCCTCTAGTGGTTTTCTGAGTAATAATATTGATCAGAAGCCCCTCCAGTGTACAAGGCCATGAATTTTATTCTCGTTAGATCAGCAGCTCCCTTGCAAGCATTTCCCTAGCACGGTAGTCCGCAGTCTCACACTATTAAATGCAACACAGTCTAAAATGCCAAGGCTGTCATTATGATCCCCAGAGTCTCCACTAAGTCAACATGCAGGACTTCATGTATCCATGTATTTAATTAGAACAAAAAACCTACCTTCCGCTGTAATAAGGCAATGAATATGTTGAGGTTGCAAGAAGTTAAAAAGTAATAACATGGTTTTACTTAATTAATTGTTTAACCAAATTGATGCACACTATTACCTTTCATCATTAATATTTGTGTTAATTTGAATGCAGTGAAAACTCCTTACTCTTCTCAATAGCAACGGTCCCATTTTTCTTGCACAGAGCACTCATCTTTGCTATCCCTATGTAGGGCTTTATTTTCACAGGTATTATAGTCTCCTCCAATTACTTCATACCTTTGTCTCTGTGCAGAAAACTTTCTTCTTCTGTTTCATTTCAACAGACACAAGGGAAAAATGTTTTGAAGGGAGTGACACTGACTCATTTGGTACATGTGCAATCTCAAAAGTGCCAACCATATAAACCCAACAGGTTCCCGTGTCTTTGTATTTGCTATGGGAGAGGCCCTTGTGTTCTGTAATTCTGATTTATAAGGGTCCAGACAGGGTTTTTTTTCACGTTTCATTTCCCTTAATATTGCAATAATAATTTGCTCCAGATTGTTGCTTTTGGGGCTCACTTCATTCTGTTTTCTTTTGTATGCTTAGTAAGTAAAAAGTCTGCTAATTTTTTAAGCCAAGAACAAAACAAAAAATTAGAGAAGGTAACTGACCATCCACACCACATGAAAACTTGCAGAAAAATGAAGATAGGAGCGGACGTCATGGCAGAGGCACGACTCGTTGTGCATATAGGCTGATCCTATTAATAACGGGCAAAGTAGCAAGTAGAGGAAAGGAAAGAAAACACAGAAAAAAAGACATACAAGATGAGATATCATGCAGATTGCTGGCAGTTAGCAGAGTTAATGTGAAAGCATCCACCCAAGAGCAAGAGATTCACAGCAAATTTTGCAAATAAACTTAACCAAAACAATCCACTGTTACAAAACACATGACTTACACACTGATTAGCACATCAAGCTAGTGAGCAAGAGTCGTACTTTCACACACAATCGTGTCAGGAGGATTTGGAATTTTGGAACAATGGCCTAAGAGCTTTTGGATGGTTTTTCAACTTTGTTTAACCTTTGTTGGCCAGTAAGAATTTCTTTTTTAGGTGCCATTTGGTTACTAGAAAAATGCATTGAATACCAACTGTCTGGACTTTTTTAACACTACAGACACCTCAAACATTGTGCCTCATTGACGAAAATCAGACAATATACTGGATTAAAACCTGGCATACAGCAGTTATAGCCAATTAACTACAGTAGTTTTGGACAACCTTTCATTTGCAGAAATAGGATGAGGCATTAAAAATACATTTTAAAAATACTTAATTTATATAATGTTAGGTACTTCCCTGCTCAGTCCTTTTTATCTTGAAATTTATTCTGAACAATTTGAATTCAACATATTCTCTATAGTATTTCTATTCTATATTTGAAAGATAAGACAGAGATTATATTTAAAGTAAATTATATATATGGGACAGTTACAATTTTTCTCCTTCAAAACTAAATGTATACAATACAAACAGCATAGTTTTGCTGATTTCAGTAAAGCAATGCAGTTTTGTACCTGTTAAGAATATGACCTAAGGTCAATACATATTTGCAGAATTTCTAAGAGGAAAAAACCAGGTAAAATGTCTTTAATTATTTAACAACATCTTAAATAATATTTGGAAATGCTAATATAAAAATATCACCTTTAAGCCAGGATTATAATCTAGTTGTGAAAGCCATTGTAGAACTGAATTTCACAGCACCATACAGTGACCATTAGTTTTATACTCATTGATGGGGTTTTTTTTTAGCAAGAATCATGTGTGAAAGTACAATGGTTATAGGAAAGGCAGATAAGAAAGCAGCTGTTAATTTAATGTTAATCATGGGAAACTTGAAATAGAGTGGCTATGGTCTAGAATGAACAGTATGTTTAGTGATAGATAGGTTACCAGGCACCAAGGTACATTTACACATAGTTTTCACTGCTCTTCTAAAACAGCTTTACAATTGTTTTTAAAGATAGTCCTAAAGTCTTACAAGTTCAATTTTACCTGTTTGGCTTCATCAAAACAGACATCAGGACCTTTTCTGTACCTAGGTTGTTTGACCATTTCACAAGGATTTGGCCCTTCATCTGTTCCTCTGGTTAAGGAGCACGACTGGTTTTCATGCATCGTACATTAGCAGGATTAACATTCTGGTTTTACTTTCCTGGGAGAAGTTTTATGCTAATTCAGACAGTACTGAAATAAACATCAATAGTCACAGTTCCTTGTTTAAATTAAACAAAGCAAACCCAACCCAACCCTCCAGACAAATCAAAATCAAACACCCCCTGTTTTTTTACACTGCTTTAATCAAGAAAATAAACATCCTGTTTGACTTTTTTTGAACCAGTACTTCCAGAACTGTACACAAAATAAATATAAAAGCTGAGGGGTTTTTTTAAAATTTTCTGTATTGCTTTTATTACCATCACATAAATATTTCAGAGAATATTTGATATAGTAGTAAACATTCATTGGTACTTACTGGTTACAGCATATGTTACCATCAAGTTATTCTGCTAAAATGAAGATACACAGTAAAAGTGAGGAAGACTATTTGCAAAAGTAATGATATATACAGGCTGAAAATTGCAGCGGAGGCCTATAAGCACTACTGGTTTTATTATGTGTACACCTATATTACCCCAAATATCATAGACAAGATCATCCCACTGTAGGCTTTGATAATAAGTGACAGGAAACCAAATCAGATCTCATTAGCATTTCAGTGATGAAGGGAGGCAGCGAAAACACTGTCCAAACTAACAGCAGAACAGCAGGATAGAAACGGGAGCAGTGACATGCTATTAATTAGCTAACTGTAAACATGAGGCAAGGCTTTAGCTTACATCTCTGAAATCTGTAATTGCTGATATTTAAGTGAAAATACTATACTTCACATTTGCCACAGGCTAACAAGGGACACAAGCCATTGCAGCATACTTGAAAGGCATGAATACGGCAAACTGCAAAACTGTCTTCTGTTGAAACCTGCTTATATTACCACTTGGTACGTTAAGCTTTTTTTATGCCACTGTTGGTAGTGCACACATTAAAGCTAAGCTAGGGTGCTGAGCGCTAAAACTACACTTAGTAGTTCTAACTTATACCTGAAGTGATCCTATTCAGGCACTACTGTGGAATACTACAGCAGCCTTGTTGCAGTGTGTGGAGATGCCCAATGGAAAAGAAAGCAAGAGGACACAGAATTCAGTTCTGCAGATCTACATCTGTCTTCATTCAGATGTTATCAGACTCACCTCCCCTTTCCTCTGCCGGGGCCCAGCTGAAAGGGAAGTCGAAACGTAGAAATATTCTAAAAGCCCATGTGCACAAGCAAAGCTATACCAGCCAGAAGGAAGCAGAGTCTAATAATAACCATGTGAATAGCACCCAAAGGTCATTCTGTCTGCTTGTGTGATGTTATGCTACATCTGCATTTCACAATGTACCTTAGTTATAGAAAAGAGAGAACAGCTTAGTACCGCATAGTTGGAGCAAAAATAAAATAGTTCATTTAGTCAATGTAAACCCACCCAGCTGCTCTGTCTGCCATTTGAGGTCATTCAATGCTTTCTAGAAGGTTTGGGCCCCACAGGGAAATGCACTTCACGTACCTATTTCCCATCAAACGTGCTTCATTTTCTATAGCGAGTGGTGTCTATGAATTCAGACAGTGGCAACAGTTAATCAAACTGTCATGGACTGAGGCCAATTAGAATATTAGGATGTGTTTACATAGTTCTGTGATGACATGGATATTGATTCCACCTCAATGCAATTTCCTTCTCAGCCCAAACATAGGTGGAATTCCAGTTTTATTAATGTGGCAATGAAAGCATTGCTTATGCCAAAGAAACACAGTCATCTCTATGACCATCTACTTTTCTTTCAGGAATGGGAGAGGCTGTTTCAACTAACTTCCTGACATGGACCAAGGTATTACTAATAGTTTTCCATACTCTGTCATAATAATCCAAATTATGATTTGATTTACCATCTCTAGCATGCTATTCTTCCGAAAAGAATTGAGGTGAATTTCTCCTGGCCTAGAATACGTGTATGTTGGTTTTATGTATTTCCATCACCATCACCTAGAGGTATCTACTGGAGTGAAGAGGCTAGGGACATAGAGATTGGTATGAAGGTGGTTGTAAATTAGAACAACCTCTCACATGCTTCCAATTTTAATGCATGTGTTGAAGGACTCTGCTTAGCATGTACGTCACCTATGTCTCCAGTCAGCTCTGAAGAAATCCTATGCTGCCAACTGGATAAAATCTAGCTTTTGACGGTTAAAGTGGTTTCCACAAGAAGTAATAAGTTCTCATTGGCACTAAGCACACACTTAAGTGCTTCCAACACTTCACCTCAGTGTTGCAGGCATTGGGGCAGCACCCCAACATTTCAGGACCAAACACTCTTATCTTGGTGCTGCCCTTTTTTGCTATTTTTATAGACAGACATATCCTCATCTTTTCCAAAGGCTGAACAAACCCAGGACTCTTAGGGTCCCCCTGTCCTGTGCTCCAGATGCCAACCACCTTGGTGGCCCTTCACTGGACTTCCTTCAGGATGTCATTGTGGTACTAGGGAGCCCCAGACTGTATACAGCACTCCAGATGTGGTCTCACCAGTGCTGAAGAGATAGGACGGACCAATTTTCCCAACCTGCTGACTACCCTCTTGCTAACATAGCCCAGGATGTGGCTGGCCCTCTTTATTGCAAGGCACAGTGCCAACTGATGTTCAACTTCCTGGCCATTATGATCCTCAAGTCCTTTTCTGCAAAGCTGTTTCAAGGAACTCTGCCCCCAGCCTGCCTAGATGCCTGTCCTGGATCCAAGGCTTTGCATCTGCCTTTTGGAAACTTCATTAAGTTCCTGCTAGCCCATTTCTATTTAGATCCTCACAAATAAGAGCTTTGCTCTCCACCTCAATGACTGCGACCTCAGATGATTTGTGATATCGACCACAAATATCTGCTGCTTCAAGTACTCCAATGGCAACCATGCTATTAATATGTACATAAACAGGCCATTTTTTCCAAATATATTCCAGTGTATCATAGCCAAAAATCAATCCACACTACTAAATAACATGATTTTAAAGGATACCCGGCTTCTCCGCTTGCATCAGTGGCTTTGGGTCACAGGAGCGGCACAGCAGTTGGCTGTCACTAATAATGAATACTAGATTGGTATTTGAAATCTTCTCTGCATGATAAAGTCTGGAAAAAAAGCCAACAAAAACCTATGTTTAAATGTAGCAAGGAAATATATATTTGAGAAGGGCACATAGTATTGGAATAGCAGTAAACCAACTTCACAGATTCAGATTGCCTGCTACTGTTTATCTTTTCCATTAACAAACAGCAAGAAACATTTGTAACAAATTTTGTAATCTTTTCAACATTGCCGTGGTTCCCCCTTGCAACTAGACTTAGTAGTGGAAAAAATGGGAAAGAGCATAAAATGACTTTAATTGAGTTAATAGCTAGCTCGGTACTGCTACAACAGTAGCTGTACTGAGAAATAAAGTCAATTCAGCCTGGATTCTTCCCCTAGCAACACTGAGAAACCCCCCATTCACAAAAACAAACAAACAAACAAAACCCCAACACAAACATAAACCAGTCCGTAAGAAGGGATAGGAAGAGGCTTAGGGTATGTATGCTGTGTATTGAATGTGTATTTGTTGTATTTTTACATACATATAATTCCAAAAAAGGCCTTTAATAAGTTAGTAGGAAAAACAGAGAAAAAAATCTTAATATTCATTAGTCATTAACAAAATATATTCTACCTGTCAAAGAGAAGTAAATTCAGAACAATCTAACAGGTTAATTGCTTTTAGTGGATTCTAAGTACATATTCATACACACATAAAATAACAAGCAAGCCTTTTCGTATAGGCGGTTACCACTCTGTATAAGGAGAGTTTTATTACTTAGATGTGAATTGATCGGATTATTTCTGAAATGTCACAGGTGATGAGTTCGTACCACTGATTGGGTACCATAAGAGGACAAAATACCTGTTAATTAAATAACTGATATTGTGATTACATATCTGGTTGTTTTAAGCAGCTTAAATTGTCCTTTCACACTCATTCCCACACTGTGGCATCATTTTTGCAATATTAGCATAATAATTTCTGTAGTCTTTCAGTAAACCAAAATAAAGAACTCTTCTGAAAACTCTCCAGATTAAAAGAACCCTACAAAGCCCAAAACAAAAAACGCCACCTTAATGAGCTCTCTGCACAACCAGGTACCACACAAACACATACTAGCAACACAGAGGAAGGTGTGAAAATGGAAAAAATATCTGGGTGTTTTGGCTGTATTCACCATTCTCCAGTGTCCTCTGTCTTTCTTTCCTGGCTTGAAATATTGTCTTCAAGGAGTTTGAAATCTGACTGTTAATTTTAATTTCTAAGATATTTTCAGAAACTCTTAATGTGTGGAAACTTTGAACCCAGGAGGCTTCTGTATGAAATGCAGAATTAGGTCCCAGTTGCTATGTTTCTGAAGTATCCAATTCTTTTAACATAACATTAAACATCATCTCGAACAGGCCTATAGCACCTGAAGAGTAATTCTTTTAATCACAAAACAAAACAGTATGGTTTGCTTAATAAGACCCACAGTTCTTAAATCAAGAGCACTATTGTCCAGAAGGTAGATTTGAAGATAAATTGTGTAATCTCTTGGCCATCAAAAATTCTAATACATAAGCAGATTAAAGAAAATAATCTGCTTCTGAATATTACAGAATGCCTTTAAGTTCATGTAGTAAATTAAAAGAAAGTAATAGAGTAAGTAAAAGAGATAGAAATAGAATTTTGACGGAGCATATACAGACTATAAACCAAAAATTTGACTGAAGTATTTCTATCACTCTTCAATTATTTCAATTCAAATTCATTCTAAACAAATAGAAAGAGAGTGCAATTTATCATTTTACTGTCTATATACTTCTTTGTCTTCCTTACATAAGTTTGGTGTAATTAATCCAAAATATATTTTTTGTTCTTACAATAGTGTCATTATGTTTTGTAAAATAAATGAATATCCAAAACTTGTATTTATATTGAAGGAAAATTTACCTGGAGCAGTTTATACAGTCTACAATCCCACTAAAAGATTTATCATCATTTTCAAAGAAATACTGAGTTTGCTCAGTGATACAGCTTGTTTTAGGCAGGGCAGCACCGAAATCATCATCTTCCATATCAGCTGACAGAAAGAAGAAAATAAATAAATAAATAATGATAGTTTTAAGTCACAGACACAATAGGGAGATCCAAATACGGCTCCCAGCCTAGATTCTTACCTTCTACTTCACTCAAAGCTGACTCTCTAACATTCTCTGGACTTACCTGCCTCAAGGAAACGAGGAAAAGTCAAGCTCAAAAACAGCTGCTGTAAGATAGACCTGAACATAGAAAAACAATATACATTTGTTAAAGGCCTTTTGATATCTTTGTGTTTTACTGGGTCCTTAAAAACTACTCAAATAAGAATAATTGACAACAGAATCATAACGGCCAACTATACTTTTGCTAGCTATTAAAGTTGTGTTTCCTTAAACCTTACAGTTTCACTTCGGTTTTCTTTCCACATTTTCTCCCATGTCTTCTTTCACACTAATCTTTCACTCTACTGTTGAGATTTTCTGTCATTAGTGCCCATAACTCACATAATGGAAATGTTATCGTGCCATCCGTGTCCTCCTTTTATACCTCTGTGGGAGGTGGAAGAGGCATGTTGGCATCCCTCTAACACTTAAACTAACCAGAACTCCTTTTGAGCACACTCAGAGAAAATGCTCCTGAATTAGATACTTTGTACTGATTAAGGCTCATTAAATTGCTGTGAAGGAGACAAACACTGGAACATGACAAGTATATTATAAAAATCATTACTGTAGCAGCTGACTTTTAAAACCATCTTTATTTCTGCTCTTGAGGTATAAAATATATTTTCCTCCAAGATGCTGCTGATCACTTAAGCTTAAAGAGCTCCATTTATTTAAAATTATTTTTCTTCACTCAGGATCATATTTTTCCTATTTTATTTACTTGCAGCAAATACTGCCTTGGCACGTACATGGCCCCCTTCTCTTCTACCAAGCAGTCAAAACAAGAATCACAACAATTCCTTGACTCCCTGCTTATGCTTAAACCTTCTTAAATTGTAGTTTCCTGCCATCATGTTTTAGGTTTCCTTCTGCCTACAAATATGACCTGATCTCTCCACATCACGTTCTGCACTAATGCTTGCTCTGTAGAGAGGAGGGACTGTATAACTTTATTCAGCCTCCAAGATTTTTTCCTTTTCTTCTTAGCTGGTGTGATCCGTGTGTAAAGAAACTGAATCTGCCTGTCACCTTCCCAGTTTCAGGCACTGCCTGAAGGAGCTCAGGATTCACATCCACAGCTCTGTGCCTTGAATGATCAGATGGACAGTGCGGCAATCGGCACGGATGAGAAGAGATCCGAAGTCATTTAACCGTGATGTAATTTGCTGACAGAAAATAGTAATCCTTCGTGAGGATTTGAAGGAATTTACAGGGAACTGATTGAAAAAGGCAGCCTGGGAAAACTGTACTATCTTCTGAGTTAAAAGAGCATGAAGGAGAAATGATACATACTCTTAACTAAATGCTGATGTATCCCATATAAATTTCGAAAATTATCACTCACACCTTTATTCCACATTGTTCCCTGAAACACTATAGTTTTCTTTAATAACCTGGTTTCTCTTATTTCTCCGCATTTGCTTTTTCCAGGTGCCTCACTGAATCCATTTTTGGTCAGCCCTTTTCACTCTTCTTGCTTAATGGCCTTCTCTGCCTGCTTCTGACCTAGATTCCATTAAACACATGTCCATAGAAAGTACTTTCATGTGGTGGCTTCAAGTTAAACAACAGAAAATAAACCTCAGGTCTAAATTGAGTCCAGACCACTGAGTCTGATTTGAACACTGATAAACTGAAGTTTCTCTGTTTGAGAAGAGCTCAGGTTTCTCTTCTGGATTATTGCCCATCTCCAGTTTTTGAGGTTTGCTGTTGTCCAAGAAAACCAAGATTTTTGCTGTTGATGTTAACAAAATGTAACTCACCATAAAAACCAATGTACAAGCTTCATAGGGTATCTGTGAGAAAATTACTATATGTTTGTCTGCTATATATATTAACTCTCAGCTTCATAAAGAAGGTAATTTATTCCAGCTTGATAATTATATAAAATAAGCATCATGAAACTTTAGAAAAAGGAACAGATAGTCTCCAAGGGTGCAATTCACACCAGTGCAAATGTATCACATCAGTCCCAATTACTTATCCCAACATGGTGCTGGGATAAGTAGCTGGCAGGGGTGTCTATCTACATGGCTCTGAAACAGGTAAAATTATTTCTGTGGCTATTGCTAACAATGTACAAACCAAAGTCAAACAAAAAGAAAGCTCCTAAATGGATCTTTAGTTTTAAAATATATCCAGTATTCCAATTGTGAAAGATAATCCAATCATTGGTGCAATCCTGCCTCTCTCAAGGTCAATCTCAAAACCCCACAAGAGTCCAAATATAGCAACTTTTCCCTTTCAGCTAGAAAATGCTAGGACACATGACTACAGAATTGTCCAGAATGCTTTATATGTATTTGTTTCCTTGAAATAGTTCAGTAGTGCTTTTCTCATTCTATTTCAAAGAAAAAACTAGTAATTATCATGAGAACCTTTAACTGAACTGTGCCATCAGATAACATATCGGTTATCCTGCAGTCTGAAGCAAGACTTTACATTTTGTAGTAGAGAAGCTTCATGTGTTTTTGTAAGATGATTCACTGAAAAGCAAAGACTGCTTTTCTTCAGACTGCTTGCTAGAAAAAGGGAAAGAAATTATTCTGAAATAGGGAACGAAGTGAGCAATAATTCTAAATGTACTAACTTCATCTGAACCTTCACTCCTCCCCATGAGATTTGGACCATTAATCCCAACTCTCCATCCTGAAGCTGATTTTGTAGAGTCAGAACACACAATCACACAACCTGGCAAGAGTACTTTTGAATTCAGCTGTTGACAGAACACTGAATTTTCCAAGGAGTTTGGAGACAGAGCTAAGAATTTTAACCATGAGAAACTGCAGAAACAAAGGGTTCAGAGAAGTTTCAGGGGTGGGGAGAGAGTAATACAGCTTCAAACAACTGAATAATTCTAGTTTGGACACAGATTTCTGATCCACTTGCACTTACCAGGCAGCTGCCGAAGCCCACCATCCTAGATGCAAAATATCTGTTATCGTAGGCTGGGAAAAAAGAAGAGCAATTATGCTATTTGTACAAACACCTGCACACTTTAAAGGGAATGTCAATCACCTCACAAGGGGCTACTGACCACACATGCAGAACGAAGTCCAGCTCCTTGCTTTGGTTCTTCTTCGGGATCACAGACCGATTGATAGTCATACGACTTGTTGAAGGCATACAGGGACATGTTAATCAGGTTTCGCATCAAGCCAGGATCAATTTCACCAAAGAATCTTCCAATCTGATGAAGAGGAATAGATGGAGACAATGTAAAGTATTTCCAAGTATTTTTCTCAGGACAAAATGAACACCCCCCCCCCCCCCCACTATTTTTTCCTCTACACAACTCATCCAGTTGTGCTGCTTATGTATTTATTTCTTTCTTTGAGTATTTATCTCCCAAAAACTTGGTTGCACAACTCCAGTGAGACAGTAATTTTTAAAGGCACTATCAATGAGACCTCACAAGGAGAAGAACAAGAGGAATATGAGAAAGAAGGTGTGTGTATGCCATACTACTTGCCCTCACCATCATAAGTCCATTGGCAGCCTACCAGCCTAAGGACAGAGCAGAAAGAATGCAACTTGGTAAAAGTATGGCATCTTGAGCCACAAATAAGACTGTGAAAAAGCCTAGCAAAATAACTGAAATTTCTGATACATCAAAATTTTTGTGATTCAGAAATGTTCTTAGGGCAAGTTGTGACTGAAATGCTATTTTTTTCTCTTAAAACTTCTTTCTATTTTATTTCATGTTCTGTCCTTAAAAATATACATACCTGTTGTGTATATTCATCCCGATTTGACATCAAAAGAAATCCACCGTCATCAAGGATAACACAGTCCACATGCTATTATAAGAAAGTAAAATATGTTTTGCAGAAAGGATTTGTCAAGAGAACACTCTGTAAGAAACTATTTTTTATTCAACACTTCAGAAGTATCTTCAAATCTATGTGGCTCAGGCTAAATCACAATCCCATAGCCAAGGGCCAATATTAAGCTATAATAAGCAGCATTATCAGTATTATAAAAGTTTTTTCAGATCAAAGGCTTATTTGTGGCTTAATTTCATAAAAGTTTCTTTGTAAATTCTTATTTGCTCAATACTTCTTTAGCTCTGAGTGCTATATCCTTATTAAATCTGATTATAATTGAACCTCAACTCATAATAAGGGACTACAACTTCTCGTGTGCTTCAGCCATGCTTAAACTCCTTTTCCATTTGCAGCTTTTAATGGCAAAAGTCTTAAGGGCAGACTCTCAGCTTGTTAGTCATGATTATTTTCACTTGCCAAGGACTGTAGTGGGTTTCTTCCAGATGTCAGGTGCAGGACTGGGGAGCCCACTGGTTCCCTACGCTTCGCACTTTGTAAAAGATCCTTGCAGTCAGAGATTGGGGAGATAGCAGTGAGGTCAAATAGATAACCTCCCAGAGTACCCTTTTTGCTGTAACTCCTGCATTTAATGATCTTCACATTTCACAAAAGAATTCATGGAAGACCTGAGCAGAGAAAGCTTTTAAGCACAGGGCAGAATCTGATACTGTGATTGCCCCTGAAGCTGTGCGCTCATGAGTGCTGGAGCTATGGGATCCCCAAATCCTGAACGGGCTGCGAACAGAGGAGAGGAGGATGACTAATGACTGTTGAAAGGCTCATCGCATATTCTGGTGCTTTTCAGTTTGCATTTATCCTTCTCTAAGGTACTCTTCTTCTAATGTTCTTTTTCTCAGGTTTTTTTTGGTTGGTTTTGTTGGTTTTTTTTTAACTATTCCCCCTCCTCGGGATTCGCTTCTTGCTCTTAAAGTTACTATTACATTTTTCTCACATTTTTCTTCATGTCATTCTCTATTGCTCTTACTCAAGGTTTTTTCTTCACTCTAGTTGTCATAACCTCATTGCAATGATTCTGGCAACAACTACTTCACCTGTCTTTTATACCCTCTTTCACCCCCTCCCTTCCTAATCTTCATCTCTTTCTGAAGACACAAATGACTAAGTTGTGTTTTCTGTAAAATAAACCCTCAAGTAATAATGATAGAATAGTTGCCTTATATAAATCTAGTGAGAATGAGGGAATTTTCATAATCTGCCAGGTATTCATAAGGTGAACATATTCTTACCATACTGTTTCTCTCACAGCCACAGATTTCACTGTTGCACTAAAAAACAGAAATACAGTACTCTTCACAAAAACGTTTCAAAAGAAACTGTATTTCACAGTGATATTAAACAATCAAGACAAGAACTACTAACTTGAATTTCAGTATCTGTATATTAATCAAAATTAATTTTGAGCGTGTGTAGTTTATGACAAATATCTCTGTGAACAACCCAAATTCAGTAATTATCAACAGCACAAGCTCTACTGTCTTTCAAAAGGTCTCTGATACATGTCCCTTTTTAAGAACACTCAATATATTAGAGATAAACAGTTTGTGGGGCTTGTCAGGCTGTCAGTGTTGTGAGTATAAAGTAAAAGAGAAAGAACATGTGCATTTCCATGCGTTTGGGGTATGGAAAGAAAACATGTTGCCACGCATATTTTTTGACAGTTAAAAGCTTCACCAGTCTCAAAGCAGGGGAATCCCATGTGATAAAGGAAGCCCACCATCTCCGGTTAGCTTGTATGGCTTTGATTACTAACATTTTTTTCTCTTTTTCTTGCAATATGTGCATACATATAGACATAACTCTCTCCTTGCATCGTGTCCTGAGCAAAATGACTACGGAACAATGCTGCAGTCACTCATCTCAAATTAATTCTGAGATATTCCTCTTTCTTTCTCTTTTTCAGTTATGTGTTTTTGTCCTTAACTGTTCTGACATTTAGGCAATGCATTTGCCTACCCACTGAGCTCTAATACTTACAATGGCCAGACACTGTTATCAATTCTTTTAAGATACAACCAATCAAGCAACACTGCTTCATCCAATTGTTCCATGATTATCTTGATTTTGTGCCTCTGTTGTACTATTAATGTACTGTTAATGTACTATTAATTCTTTTTTCTTTGATTCGGCCTTTTCCCCTTGCTATTTAAACCTACATATTAGATGTAAGGAATGAAAGGGTTAAGCACCTATTTCATTAAGTTCTGCTAAAATGCTGTGATGTTAGTTGCCATATAAATCCTTACTGTCCACTGTTTACGCATGTTTCATATAAAATAAAAACAGATTCACTTTTTTCTGTTTTTCTTTAATTCTTTTGCAGATTTTAGTCACTGCTACAGCATAATCTTAGTAGGGAGCCTACTGGCTGGAATATGTCATTTTTCTTTGTCTTTATCCATGTTCTATAATTATGAAAGCAAGACACGTACAAAATACAGCTTGTTTCAACATAGATTTATTTTGTGCATTTGGGTGATTTAAATACCACAACCACTTGGCAACTACGCCTCAGTGTGACTCTGGCACAAAGAGCTATTAGACCTATTTGCATCTGAAGCTTTGAGAAATGCAAACAAAGTTCAAAAAAGACTTGGTCAATTGCTTACCAGGCTCTTGATTGTGGTTTTTGTGAAATTTTCCATCCAGCTGTTTGCATCAATTTTTATTCCAACAACTAACAAGAAATACATGAAAGTCTTTTTTAGTAAAATGAAAAAAAAAAAAAAGGTAACTGTAGAATCTTAAAAAAAAAGGAAAAATTATAATAATAACATCTAAATTATTAAAATGGAAAAGGATAAAATATGAGTTTTGCTCAGTTGTCTGACCACCAACATCCTTCATGAGACTAATAAATTAAGCCCTCAAACACAGCCAGATCTTTGGCTTGATTTCCACTAGCAAGATTAAAAGAGTCTCAGAGGAAAGAATGTTATATAAAGTGAAGTTCCTTTGAAATCTCAATTAAATTTCTAATTCACTGTTGAGCAACAACCAAATAATAAATGTGCTCAGAGTTTCAGCACCACTCTGTCTTACCTGCTGGTTTCAAAAGCTTCCCATTAATTGTTATTTCCACAGCCTTGCTTACCATAATACCTGTTTCATAGCTATTGGCACCACTTTCTGAGAGTATAGAAGGAAATAAATAAAAAAAAAGTTAGGGTGATATAAAAGCCCGCTGAAACTGAAATTAATGATTACTGAAATACTCAGAATGATTCAATAAAATCCTTATTCAAAAGCACTGACCCAGTTGGACTACGCATTTATCACCTGTAAGAGCTAAGATCACCAGCATTTGGATGACTAAGAGAAATATTTTTGTTTACTTTTCTTCATTCACTTTTTGTACACAGTTTCACTCCTTCATAAAGTTACTGTAGCCTTTTTTTTTTCTTCTGCAAGCAGAGCCATGAATAGCTTTACACATGTGAGCAGCTCTGTTAAAACCAGGATCAGAGCCAAAGATATTATCCTGCTGTCGTCTGTGTATTTTTCAATGCAGCGTATACTGACACCGCTCACTAACCAGCAATTACTTCTCTGACATACTTCAGCCTGTTTTCAACACGGCTTAGTATGAAAAAGCAAGTTAGAAGTACATTCCCCGGAGCTCTGAGGAACAACAAAGGCTTCAGGGAATTTAGTTAATTACCTTGTTAATATTTTATTGAGAAAAGATGCACTAAATAAGTATGAAATAACAGCAATAAAAGATCCCATATGTTAAAGAGAACAGTATGTCATTTGTGGTAGCATCTGCTTTTAGACGAACTTGGCAAGGTTAATGCTGCTCACATCAGTAATGAGCACTTACTATTGTGCATATATAGGTTTTAAATATCACAGTATTTCAGACAAACTGGCTTTGGTGAATAATAGCAATTTGAAATAGAATTCAAAAGCCAAGTTTAAATTAAGCAGCAGTGCAGTGGGCAGAGTTGTGGACTCTGGACTGTTACACCTGCTCCCCCAAGTTAGGTTTGGTGCTGAGGAATCATACAGAACACAGATCAAATAAAACTTTTTAAAGAAGTGTTATTGTCCCCAGGGGTGATTTTCTTTTACTTCCTTTTAAAATAATTCTGCCAAAGCACGTCTGTAAAACATTGTTTCAATATGATAAATGAATACCAGTACTCTGCATGTTTTCATCTTCCTTCATTCTGAGCATGCAGGGCCACCAGAGTCTATGACAAATTATGATGTCCCTTGTTTAGTGCCCTCCTAGCTACCTTTTCCTTAATAATGGGTGGTGTCCCAGGATTTTTTCCCTTACGAAGTGTCCCACTTGCATCCTTTGTCAGTGACCTCAGCCAGTATGGTAAACTTCCAGAAGTACACTTATATTGGACTAGCTAGCTCTGACTTTTCAAAACAGTGATGACTTACTGTTGTAGTATGGAGCTGTAAAAATATAGTTGTCATTGTCTAAACTCCGTTTATAGAAGCTGACTTCATAAGTTTCAGCGTTTTCCAACCAATCTTCTCCTGCCCTAATCACAAAAAAAATAGTGAGTGAAAAAAGTTAGTTAGCATCTCATTAAAGCTGAGCTATGGGGGGGGGAAGTATGTTTCACAACTGGAAATAATATGAGATTCACTCATATAGTCCTCAGATTTTGTCAGCTTTCACTGATTAACTGCTAGGTGTAATTATTATTTTTTGAAAAGTGGGAAAAAAAGGAAAATAGTATTCTTAGAACAATATGGATCTTGCCTCATTGCTTTTAGCTAAGGAACTTGTCTCATCATTTTTAGATATATTGAGACAAATATAACTGCAACACGACTTACAACGCAATATAAACAAGCTTTTATAGCACATTCTATCTCTCGAGAAATCATCCCAAAAATTTTTATATCATTAATAGCACCAAACCAGAAAAGAAACTGATTTGGGGAGTAAAATTCATTGCCATTTTCCAATTTTGGGGAAACACAGAACAACCTAAGAAAATAGATAAATCTGTTGTTTAGTAGTATATCTGTACTGGTGACCTCGGTATTCCCAGTCACTAATGGGGGTGTCTAATTTATTATACAACCACTTTCTCATTCCCTTTTTGCCCTCTGGTAATGACCATTTGGTCTGCTCTTATTAGTCTAAAAAAAAATAATCACCTACTGCTTCATGGTATTTGCAGCCTGCCAGCCTGCTGAACGAAGGAGTGCTCAAAAGTAATTAGGGATTAGCATGGCCCCACTACTACCACAAGGGCACTGCTTTTACTGCTACTCTACACTGATTAGAAACTTGGATTACAAGGGCTATGGAAATAATGTTACAACTGATCAGTTGCAAGCAGTGACGCAGGTAAAACCAAAGAAAAACAAGACATTCCATTCATTTCGTGGATATCAGTACAGATTGGACTGTAGAACAAGTTGTTTTTCATTCAATAAATCCATTATTTAACATTCCACCCTTTCAGGTTTCAAAATTATCTTATTATACTATTTTATAATAATTGTTACCTTTTTGGGAACACTCTAGTAATTCCACCATCTGTAACAACAAATTGTGCAACAACTCCATCACTGTAACAAAAATAAGATTTAAAATGAAAACTGACTGAAGTTCCCACAAGTTCCTATGTCAAGGGTTGTCATTTAAATGCATAACTGTGAATGAAATATCCGTCCTGTGTAAACATCCTGTGTAAATATTAACTGTATATCTATATATACTCACATGTATATTATTTTATTATCAAACTTTGAAATGCATGAAAAAAATCACAGTCAATAAAAAGAATACTTACAGAGACAGTTTACTCCAATAATTTTGGGCAAGATCATTTGTAAATCCTGCATCCAGCAAAACTCTAATGACCATATCAGTGTTACCTATGAAAAGAGTTAAGACATTCACCATATGACATGGAGTTTCATTAAATGGCTAAAATTCAATTCTGAGTTGTCAAGACATTACAGTGACAAAAATTGGCCTATTTCTATTAGATATACTGCCTAACTTCTAATTACATCAAGTACTTACTGTTAAACAGGTTACTCTCACAGTTGACGTCACTTAAACTTTTCCCTCATTTTATCCTAAAAAACTATCTTTGTGTCATAGAAATAAGCAAGATTATAAGGGTTCAGGTCCCAGCTTTGCAAAGCCCCTGTGTTGAATTTGGAAAGTAACTTGTTTTTAAAGCATGTTTTCATTCAAACACTTTTTATCTCCGGTGGTGCAATGAAACAACATTTTATTTTTAGTTATACTTACTCTTTCATGCTACAAAAATGGAGATAAATCAACTACAATATAAATATATTTAAATCAGTTAGGTCCCAGCCTCTCAAAAAACCCTATCTACCATCCGAAAATGGGTATGGGGAAATCAACTAATTTTTACTTAGTAGCTTAGACGGATATTTAATTTTAAATATCTTTGAAAAGATGGTTTGAAGTCAGGGCTTCTCAAAGTTCTTTTTCAGTGCTTTGCAAGAGAAAGTTCTAGGAATGGTCAAAAGAAGTAAGCACACACTTCAATAATTACTTTAATGATTTATCACTATGGAAAATAAAACAGGGATGAACTGGAGCTGAATAATGTAAAGGGAAAATCTGGCTCTTGGTCTTCAATGACACAGTAAATCAGTGTTGGTGAACCTGTTGTTCTGTGACTGGAACCTTCAGCTTTGAATTCTGCCAAACCCCAGCCACTCAGCCTTGCCGAGAACCCTGAAAAATCCTTCTGGGGAAAAATAAAAATAAAAACCACCAACTTTTCTTCACTTTTTCTCCATAGAGAGCCATGACATGCTGTGTGCTTCACTCTAAGACCCAGATTCCTGAAAACTGATATTGACCTTTTTTAAAAAAATGCCCTATTTCAATCTTTTTTTACAAAACAGATCAATTGGAACATGTATTTGGGTATTGAAAAGCTTCATAAGCTTTAGCAAAAAAGTTTTTTTCATAAAATTCACTGAAGTCTGAATATGGGTTCATGCTATGCAAACAGCCAGCAGCTCTGATTCACCATCAGGAAGCACTGTTTCATATCATCTTAATACATTAATCTAATTGTCATTCAATATATTTACATGGCTTAGCTAGATAAACTTGTTAAACTACATCAAATGCCACAGACTCACCTTCCCTATTTGCATGTACACTGTCATGGTATAGTATCTAAGATAAGTTAGGGTACTGTTTTAAAAACTCTTCTTCAGCTGGAAATAATGACAAAAGCACCCACAGTTTCCTAGAAATTAAATTGGAATTCTGCCTATATATAAATATATATATAAATATCAAAATATGTCTCTCAGAAGTATATTTATTTCTGCTAATATAACCTCCTAATAGTTTACTGGATGCATTTTTTGTTTCGGACCCCCTTGTACTGCCTGCATCTTCACAACGTGAGACTTGCTTATTCACACAAAGCAGGTGGCAAAGACAAGTTGGCTCCTACCGACCAGTAAGCAACTGCTCTTACTGTCCCCTTAGTAGTGACAGAGGTAGTCAACTATCACCCTGAGCAACTTCTAACAGGTTCACGTTGGATGAGGGGAGTCAAAATATAACAGGCATTAAACTTATAATACATAGAGTATTTCAATTTGGGGATTTTACTAGTTATTCCTTTTAAAAACCATTTTTTGGCTGAGATAATTTCCATAGGCAGTGTTTCCTTTAGTCAACGCCGTTTACTTATTCATGAGACTATTTTTAAAGCAACTTAATTATTAGAAAAAAAGAAGGAAAAAAGTGAATTTTGTTGTGGATTCCAAAATGGAATAGAGCAATAATTTGATAAAATTTTGGCATAATTACTTACTAAGCCCTAGTGTATGCTGCAATATCACTAATTTTGTCCTCAATATTCTCTTATATAAGTAGTGAATATTAAAACAGAATTTTCATTTATTTACTGGTTTAATCATTTGAGGTGAATGCTTTCATTTCCAAGATTGAGTCAAGGGACTCAAGTAAAATTTCAGTCAGTCAGCAACGTGCCAATGAACAAGATCGCCCTATTACAAACAGCAACACCCACCCACATATGTACACAAAAATAGCCTTTTGTGAGAAGATTTCACATCTCAGCACACACTCCAGTTACATGGTCTAGCAGAGAGATTCTTATTGAATTGATCAGTGATCCCTGACAGCAACGTGTTAAAAAGAATTGGGGAATGCAAGACAAAAAAAAAAAACTTAATTGCAACTGTTTATAAATTATTAATTATGCTAATCAGACTTGTATGCATAAACAAACAAATCCAAACCTTGAATTTTTCATGAGAACAAGACTTTAATGCATTACTGATGGTTCATTCAAAAGCCTTCCTCCTCATTTATTCTAAATGGAGTTTAAGGCCCAATTTAAATACACGAGTACGTACCCAAAGCCCAATGCTCACCACTGCAGCAGTTACATCAATCTGTGGTCTTAAACAACTCAAGTCCAAGTGAGATCTCTCTAACCAATTTGTGAACCAGCAATAGAACTGCCTTATCTTTGATTCTGGTTATTCACAGAATCACAGAATCATAGGGGTTGGAAGGGACCTCTGGAGATCATCTGGTCCAATCTCCCTGCTAGAGCAGGTCCACCTACAGCAGGTTGCACCGGATGGCATCCAGGCAGGTTTTGAATGTCCACAGAGTCAGAGACTCCACCACCTCTCTGGGCAGCCTGTTCCAGTGCTCTGCCACCCTCAAAGGAAAGACGTTCCTCCGCGTGTTCAGATGGAACTTCCTGTCTTCAAGTTTGTGCCCATTACCTCTTGTCCTATCATAGGGTACCACTGAAAAAATGAGTGGCCCCCTCCTCCTGGCACCCTCCCTTTAAGTATTTATAAGCATTGATGAGATCCCCCCTCAGTCTTCTCTTCTCCAGACTAAAAAGACCCAACTCCCTCAGCCTTTCCTCATAAGAAAGATGTTCCAGCCCCCTAATAATCTTTGTGGTCCTTCATTGTACCCTCTCCAGCTGTTCCCTGTCCTTCTTGAACTGGGGAACCCAGAACTGGGGAGCCCAAAACTGGACACAGGACTCCAGATGTGGCCTCAACAAATAATAAAACTTTATTTTATTTAAAATTATATTTTATTATTTTATAATTACCATCTTGGTTATTTTGGATCCCTGCTACTTTACTTATTTTGATTATAAAAGACGCCAAGAAAGCAGACTGAATATTTCATTACAAGATTTTGAAGTCTATTTGAGACTTGCTTTGGCTGATATGCTCGAGACAAGAAAAACATAAATTCAAAATATTTGGATTTTATTAAAATGAATTGGTAGCTATTTGCTGCTAAAACAGAATGCTAACAGGAATCGTGAAAAACACTGGATGCATAATGCCCTGCAATCTTTCTTAAATAAACCCAGAAAACTGCAAACTCATTTTACAACCTCTACCTTGGGTAGAAAATCCCAACACTAGTTGTATTCCTACTATAAAAATAAGTTAAAATAAGAACCCAAACCACATGATTTGGGCATGAAAGCTGTCATTTTGACCAATTCTCATTTACAAGTACTTTCCTAAGGAAAAATTTCAGCAAATTGAAAATACTTACATGATGAACTGCTTGGAGTATTTCTGTCAATAAATTCATTGAAATTTAATAGAAATTCAGTGTTGTTATCTGATTTTTTTATATCATTGCAGTACTCTCTGAAAAACAAAAAAAAAAATCAGCCTTTTCAGATTTATCTCCTTTCTACTAAAGCAGACAAATATGACCCATCAATTGTAAAGCCCAAGAAGGATTGTGTAACTACAACGAGGCGGCTGGCATTACTACATCAATTGACTACCACGGTCAATATTGAATGTTGACCATAGTGAATATTTCAGGCACCTACAGGAAATAAATTGTTCAAGTGCCTGCCTAAACCTGAAATATAAGAATGTTTCATGTATGTGATAAGGCATAGATTCCCAGTAAAAGCACTTGAGACCGGTGTAGACCATGAAATTAGGAGATCATAGAGTTTATAAACTAAACAAGAAAATGCTCAGTGACATCAGCCTGGTCCTCAGTTAAACTGTACTGGAAAGTACATGGGCTGCTGGTTAAATCATAGTCACTTCATGCTCAACTAAGGCTGGATTTAAGGGATAAAGTCCTATCCTCTGAGAAGTCTTAAAGGCAATTTTAATAACAGACACCACATAAGCATATAAATACTCTTTGTTTTGACATATGCAAACCAGATAAACAGTAAACTACTGTCCTTTACATAATGTAATAAAAGCAATATATCATTGGGCAATTCACTGAATACTAGCAAGCACAATAAAAGTCACTGGGCATTTTGAAGGTAAATATTAGATGGTGAATGGCATTAAACAACTTTAATTAAAATGTAGAGAGTATTCGGCAGTAAAGCAGAGAGTTCTCATTTTAAATGAGCTTTTTATATTAAATTAATTTTACAAACAAAAGAAGTCTGTTCAAGTATTTCATATGAACAAGCTATCTTATTACACTCTACTTAGTTTACCATGATCCTGAAAGGCTGCAGGCAGAATTTGCCTTATTATACCAACATTCACATTTAAACAGAGCTCCATACTAAGCAGGCTTTGTTCATGTTGATCAGCCTAACAACTAGGGACTTGCTGGAAACTGCTAATTGGTACAACTGATTATCAGTAACTTCATTCCTTCAGAAAAAAGTAAATTAAATAGTTAAACTGAGAATAGAATCGAAGATAGAAGACTATGTTTTATGTACAAATCTATCCAAACCAGTCAATTTAAAAGGATGCTGAAATTTGTAAGATAAATAGGAAATGGAATAATTCTTAACTTAACTTGATGGTACAGCATTCCCTTTATTTATGGTAACTAACTTTTAAAGAAACTTAATTTTTAAGAACTATTTATCATACCATGTTTCCCTTGCAAACGTATATTTACAAAGGCAACATATATATTTTCATATTTTTCATATGAAAAAACAGGGAACGCACTTGATCAATTTCCAATGACTCCATTTTTTTGTTAAGTGAATCAAAAATTAATTCATCCTAAGTGACAGATAACTTTGAAACACTTTAACTTGGAGTTGGAAAACATCTGGAGGTAAGTATTATGGTACTATTTTATAAAGGAGAAGCTGAGGTATAAAGTTGTAAAATCTTATAAGTCACAGCCACAAGAAATGAACAGATGTATATAAGATTTCCATTAAAAACATCAATAAATGATGACATGTCAGATTTCACATCTCTCTGATTAATATGAGAAGGAATCAGAGCCTGAAGATGCTATTTACGCTCTGGCAAGAAGAAAAGATTGATCTTGTAGAACATGAACATAATAACTCTTCTTTTACTTATATATTTTTTTACCAAAATGAACTTTATTGGTCAAGCCTGTATTTTGTAAATGTTATTAATCTGATCAAACACCTATTTACTGCTGAAATAATACTTATTACTGGGACATTAACCAACCTTGGTGCTATAAACGTATAGCCAGCTTCATCAAAATGGTCAAGCTTCAATGTTTCTGAATCTACAAAGATGAAAAGTAAACACCAAGTAAGTAAGCTGGGCTTTTTGCCATCATTTTTCTCAAAATATTTTACTAGCTTTTGCATGCATCCATGAATTAGGAAAGAAATGTTTATTCTGAGACCCTTTCCTACTAATATACTGTATAATTCTCAGTATTTCACAATATAGGAAGAACTTACTTGATTATTATATACCACATATACCTGGCAACAATAATGCATCTAACAAGTTATTTAGAGAAGATACTTCATTAGCATGACAGCATGAAAACATATGAGATGTTTTCATTAGAATTACAAAGAAATATTTGGGACACTGAGTTGGAACACGGAGGAAAATTATTCTAGTACTGTCTGCAAAAAATTTTAAACCCCATCCATATAAGCACCACTTTAAATGCTACTGAAAATAATGGCTTTAAAAGTTAGTGTCACTGAACACTGATAGGACCAGACAAAGAAGGATTAGAGATTAGCAACATATTGAAATGTACATGAAAATGGAAAAACACTTTTTTTTTTTTTTTCCCTTTTTATTGCTATGGTACCCAATGATTATGGGAAAAATCCTGAGATGAAGAATACAGAGGAGAATATCCAGTAGGAATAGAAATATAAGCGAAAAATATCAACTGCAGTAAACAGAAGGAAATTGAGCAACAAGAATATACTTGCCCTTTTTGATTGCCACTATCCATCAGAAAGAGAAAGCAGGGAAACAGAAAAAAACAGGGTAAAGCAAAGGGGGTCACAAACCAATATTTTATTCAAACAGCCCCTTGAATAAAAATATTGTGCATAGATAGATCAAAGGTTCAATTTACATACAGCCGTAGTCTGGAAAAAAGACAAACGTCTTTGAAGACTGAAGAATATGTCCCTCTCAATTATTTCTCAAGTACCTTCTATATACTGTGGCTATTTCAAGGGTCTGCTTTGCAGGTTATATTGATATAAGCACAAAACCAGATGATCTAATCCACCAAGACAACCATATTCAGTCACTAAAACTTTAATTGTAAACTACTTACTACTTGACAAACTTAAAAAATACATCGCTGATTATTAAAAACTTGCCATACTCTACATGCAGGAGGTGATGGTAGGTGACAGTGATTTAGCACTATGCAGGAGGTGATGGTAGGTGACAGTGATTTAGCACTAATCAAGTTTTCTCTAAACTAACAATATCTATACCTGTCAGAGAGATTCTGAGTGCTTTTCTAACTTTCTATTTAACTGCACATTTGCTCAAGTTTATCATAGCACTTGGATAAAGTTAAAAGGATGTGATAGGTTCTATTTCGTCTACTATCTAGATTACACTAAAGCTACACCTAATAAGCACAAAGCTTTTGAATACTCACAAGTATCGTTTCCAGTTATCTCTCCAGAATCTGTAAACAGCTTGAAATTAGCCTAATCCAAAAATACATTACAAACATCCACTACAACTATTTGTAAAGTGCAAAATAAAAACCTAGCTGCAAGCCAAACCTAACAGCGCTTTCACATTAAACTATTTCTACAGGCAGCAGAGGTAATTTGCTAAATATGATACTGCAACTACTGTAAAAACAACAAAAAGTGCTTTACTACTACAGTTTATATCATAACATCTAGCTAATAGAATGAAAAAATTAATATCCAGACCCTTAAAATGACAGCAACAGAGGATACACAACGCAATGATTCTATAGGTACAGAGCAAGTGGGAGGGGATTGTCAGAGGAACTGGGGTACCTGCACATATTCTATCTTTATAGAATATTTCTTGTACCTTGGGTGTTACAATGGGGTTAGAATCATTGCTGCAGATTTTGGGTACATCATGATAACATCAGTGAATTCCACAAAATTTATGAATTTTAAACTTTCCTTTCTTAAGTGAATCTGAGACTTTGCAATACTAGACAAAACCAGGGAACCTCCACAGTACTTACATCTGGCTTGAATTATTGTTTCTTCTATTTTGGCTTTAATATAATAAAAGCTGTATGATGGTAACACCAATGCCAAACTGCAACAGAAATGAGACAAGTAAAACCATTATGTTATCTGCAGCGGTTTTCCAGTTTCAGCTTCCATGTGTTTTGAAAACAATTAACAAGTTTGGAAGTTGGGTCATCATGAGACGGGATAGTCATATAGTGATGTACCAGCCTCACACTTTGTAATAGACACAAGTAGTTTCATGCCGATCTTGAATTTCTCTGTGTTTCTTTTCAGTCTTATTTATGCATTTAATGATAAATGCACTTTTTAATGGATAAGCAAAGACTTCACAAATAATTGCAAATGATAAAATGCATGATTTCTTTTATCTTCTCTAACATGTTTAGCATCCCCATGTAACCCATACCATAGTGATCACTGACTGTAAAAACCAGCATGTTTTGCTGGTTTTACATGACTGTAAAAACCTGCCCTGATTTACATGCATCATATAATGACAGACTCTCCTTTTACTAATAAAACAACTATTGGTACGCATTAGGAAATGAATATGGCAATACTTGAATTCACATTATGTACAAGATGCAAAATATTTTCTTGAATCAGTCGCTGCTAAAACCTTTGAACATCCTTGTGTAACAACATGTTAAGATTTGCAAAGTATTTGCAATGTATTTTCTTTTAGATTATACCTATTTTTGTTCAAAAAAACATAGGCCTTCTTTTTGCCACTACGAGTAAGAGTAATCATTAAAGAGGTAGATCATATCGCACATCGCATCCTTAATATTTACACTCAGATTTCATGACTGTAAAACTGCAATGGTTTCTAATGGACAGCCGCAGAAATTAATATTAAAAAAGTTGTATGATTGAGCCATAAATGAGATGACCTTTAATGATACATTTGCCATTTAAACAGAATGTAAGTGAGATTGCTGAATATTCAGTGTTAGCCTTCCACCAATTCTCCTCTAGGGAAATCAGTAGCAGTTTACCTGTCATTAACAGTTACTGCTAGCAGAAACTGCTAATTAAAATCCATAATTTTATGTTTAATAGGTTTGCTGCAATGTGACTCCATGGATTTATTGCTGGATCTCATGCCAGAGAGCTCAGTAAGAATTAAGAAGTCATATAAATCAAATGTATTTCTTTACTGATTGCTAGATGGCATAGTCTGATAAAAAACTTTATTTTCTTACAGGGTAGAAATATAGAGGCGGTTCAACAGAAAAATGGGATGATGAATAAAAGATAAATTCCTACATTTACATTATCTTGTTAAAACTGATTTGTTTGGTTTCGCATACAAATTAATGTTTGCATTCTCCTGGGCTGTACACCTGTGCAGAACATAGTAGAAAATGGCATCCAGCTTGGCTGAAGACCAATTAATCACAAGAAAAATATCATTTTGGTAAAAATTTGACTTTTGTCAAATATTTATACCATATAGTTATGAACTAGAGTAGTTAAACCTTTCTGGGACTCGGTAAATCTTAACTTGTTTTGGACAACATTACATTCCTTCTGATGTTTCAGAACTGAGTGCTTAAATGAGTTTGAAATAATACAGACACCAACATTGCATTCAAGGGGGGATGTGCTTTTACCCATTGTTTCCTTCATTCCTGCTGTCATGCGCCATGTGATTTTTATATACAAACCAGTATCAGTGCTAATTAGTTAAAGCTTGTCACAAAAAGATAGGAATTTTGGAGATAATCAGTAGCATACTTCCTGCCCCTAAGATCTGATATGAATGACAGCAAAGTCATGGTATAAGCAATGACTGTAATTCAAAAAGATTTCCTCAAAAGATGTCACATTTTTTATTTAGACCAAAATATAGCATCTTCCTTTTTAATATGCATATTAAAACAAGAACATGGAGACAACAGAAAGACAAAAGAGGACAATTAAGAATCAAACTATGGTGTGATACAGAAAGTAGGAGGGAAAGTAAGATTATTAACATCAGTCATAAACCGCTTTTTACCTGTGTACTGAAATACCCTAGTGATAAATGTCAACTGTTGGATGAAAGAATGAGGTTCCGGTCTTCAGAGGGAGCAACAATTCTGTAAAGGAACCCAGCAA
Source organism: Chionis minor (assembly GCA_013398295.1). NCBI lineage: Eukaryota > Metazoa > Chordata > Aves > Charadriiformes > Chionidae > Chionis > Chionis minor. The sequence goes on along the minus strand of VZSF01010837.1, from coordinate 1,071,961 downwards.
ATTCTACTACAGGCTTGGACACAAGATGATCTGGTCCTAACTTAGCTAGTGTAAAAAATGTAATGCTAAAAAAATTAACCAAAATAAACAAAAAAGACATTTAACCAAACAAAAGAAGTCAGAGAACAGAAATCAGTTACCTGTAATCAGTGCCATTCACAGCAGTCCATGTATATGTTCTATTTCCTTTATCAATATACCTCTACAAAGAGAGTGGTGAAAAAATGAATTATTAACCCTGAAGCTTCAAGACATGTGCCCTCTTCTTGAGAAATACAATGTAAAATCAAGTACAAATATAATTTATTATTTTGCTAAAAACATGAGTTGAGTCACAACTCCTTTTCTTAAACATTTTATAAGCTTATGCAGAAGACTCACCTATATCCTTTTTATTGAACATTAAAGAAATGCAAGTTTAAATAAAACCAGATGAACTTTACCCATAATTTCCCTTTTAAATTCATTAGCGAGGCCTAAGCAATATTTTTTCTATGTGATTTAAATTTGATAAAAGATGTTATCTCCTTTACAGACCATTTTGCAGCTAAACTACGAAAACAAAAACCCAGTTATAAAAGGATACAACAAAAGTAACTCTTTAACAACAAAAACACTCAGTGCCTGTCCTTTCAGATGACAGTACCAGAGGCTAAATGAATTTAAATTTGAGTCATATCTACAGGCACATCCAGGTAGTCCTGATTGTATAGGCATCCCATGCTAAATTTACATGTGTTTCTAATCTCATTAGAAGGCTCTTGAAGTTGAGAAAAATTTAACGTGGAAGTAAATGTTTATTTTTAAATAGCTTAATACATTAGGATCAGCTTTACCATTCATTTTCTTTTGGTATGAAAAATGACGTGATAGACATAGTCCCACAGTTCTCCATAGATTTAATCACTAATGCACCTGGGTGACATTGTTTTCCTCAGTTTGCCACTTTGAAAATGACAAGTTTATGCCAACTGTAACATATTATTATTTGACAATCAGAGATTTGTAAGTATGCCAGCAATGAAGTCTGTGCAGCTGTTGCACTGCAGCATTACAAACATCAGTGAAAGGTACCACAGGTATTACCTCTATGTTCTTTCTTTCCCTGTGGTAATACATGAGTGTGAAAATCACCATGGTTATGAAAAAAAAAAGGTGTCTTTTTTGACATTTATGATTTGAAACCTTCTCATTACCTGGCTGCTGCTTTTCAGNAAGGGGAAGGGGAAGGGAAAAAAAGATGTTTTTATCAGTGTCTAATGCCCTGATATATTTTATATTTAATGTAAAAAGATGGCTGAATGGATTTTTCCAAGTCTATTTATATTTAGTAATGTGCCTATACTACTGCTTCAGCTCAGGAATAAGCAGACTCTTGGACCTAGCACTGGGAGCCCCTCCAAATCAGGTACAGTGCCATGACTTGTGCACCATGTACATTGGCAAGAGAAAAGCCAGACCCAAGGTGGGAGGGAAGGAAGAGAAGAACTGGGTTTGTATTAAATCTTCTTGCCACCATTGCTGTAAACATGCCTGAAAGCAAACTGGCTGAAGCCTCCCTTCGGAGAAAACCCAGCAAATCACACGTCCTCAGACGTCAGCTCCCATCCACCTTTGCCTACCCCAGCTGGTCACCATCAAAGAACCTACTGGTGTTATTGCAGTTTTTGTGACCCTTTGGTTTTCACTACTGCCCACCCCGGCTGCCCGAATGTGGCAATGCTTTTGTTCCTATGGGCATCTTCTCTGTTAGCTGGAAAGCCCCCGAGGCCCTGGGAGACTCCAGCGCACCCCACCCACACTTGCTACCAGCCCAGTCTCTATGCTGTAGGATGAGGTCATCTCCCAAGACACTGCTGGGGCCAGCTGCAATACAAAAGGAAAGCAATGCAAACTTAACCAAAAAGCAAAACAAAAAGGACATCAATTTTAAGCCTTGAGACTGCAACTGTCAGTTCAGAGCAAATGACCACATCAGCCCTTTTTATAAGAAAATATATGAAGCTATCAAGTCTTAAGTGATACATGGCTCACGCATAGCCCATGGTCTGAAGCAGCTTTTTTCTGGCTCTAGCAGCCTGGAACTGCTCGGAGCAGTCACCATTGCCAGCCATCTCTGGCTGCTCCCTTCTTCTCTCAGAGAGGCCTGGTAGCCAAAGAAATCTTGGGCCATGCTGCAAGGGAAGGTGAGGGAAATTGACGTCGTTGGGCACTTGAAGCATCTGGGATGAAAAGGCTTGGGATATTCTACTCAAATAGAGATTGTGGCCTGGGCCGTGCATAACTGACACATTCTCACGCACTCAGGGATGTCACATTCCACCCCCTGCTCCTTCTGACGCTGTAGCTGACTCCAGCATTTGCAAGTGTAAATGCTTCCCCTCCCTTCCTCTTTTGGTAAAAACTTGCAGGACCAACTGTTTCAGCTCTTTTTTATCACACAGCCCAAGATCTCCTCAACAGCTCTGCCATGAACGCAATTTCTTATATAACCCCAAAGGTGTTATTGTATTTTTGTGACCATCTTATCCTCCGTTTTCTAGCTGCCTTCATGGAACCCTTTTCACCCATAGGATTGTAGAGGCACTCCTTAAACAAAACAAAACAGACTCCGTCAGGAGTCTGAAAATGTCCCAGTGAGTCCCTCCCTTTGGGAGCAGCTCATCTGCAAGACAGATGCCAGAAGGGCTTTGGACTCTCCAAGAGTGGGTCAGGAATGACCCAGTCTCCCTTCAGAATGGGGGAGACAGGCTGGTGGCTTTCTAGACAGGGTGGGCTCCTGACACAGGTGAGGTAGCAGAACTGCCGTCAGAAGGGGCTTATCTTCCCTGCCCCAGGAAGGCCCTATTCATTCACCATCCTCCAACAGTAGAACCGTTCAGGGAAAGGCAGATTCTTCTCACTCAGCAGGATTTCCCATAGATTGTAAATCAGCATTGTGAAGCCTTACTCAAAAGGGCTGGGGTGGGGGCTTAATTGTGAGAAAGCACAGGAGAGTCCTGGCAGAAGGCAAGGGGACTTCTGGTACAGGCCTCTGCTTTAGAAGAAGTTGGGAAGACACAGAGATGGAGCACGGGCACATTTAATGAGGCCATGGGTCTCCACAGGTTCAAGGACCATAACTTATGGGCACACTTTACACCTGGACAGTTTAAGTGTATAAGGCTTGAGTTAAGTTGACTTCCCTCATAGAGACGAAACTAGGAATGTATGACTCTGCTGCCTACATGATTACATCATCATCATCATCATCTTTAGCTTCATATTCCCAAGCAATTTTGCTGAGTGCAGTTAGGTGTGCTTATATATATGTGTAGTGCCTGCTTTCCATTCTTCTGCTAAATCATTAAATTAGCTGTCTTCAAGCTGTTCTACATTCAGAGTAAAACAGTTTCAAAAAGCTGTTGTAGAAGTGTAACTGGGGTATGCTCTGGCCAGAACTACTCCTTTGGCACACACACTTCTCATTAAGGTCCCCAAGAAGTAGAGCATATCCATATCAAAATTTGAGTATTTCCTATCTTTGTCATGAATGAGCATTTTGGACAAGAAAATAAAGAACTCCAGAAGCTGTTCGGAAAGCACAAGTATGTAATATAACTGTAAGATGAATTTGCTTATTTCAAACAGTCTTCATTTATGGTATACAAAAGTGATATTTTTTTTCTTACTAGTTTCTTCCCATTCAACCACAATATAAACTACCAAACCCATCTTCACACATCTCCGCAAGCAAATTAAGTACTTTGTTTTGGGATTCATACGCAGAAGTAGGCTGGGTCCATTTCCTGGTGAACAGAGTGTAAGACCTCATCAACAACTGCCTGATTAATGATGCACCAAAGAAACCAAAAAACAAAACAATTATTCTTTTCATAAGTACATGATTTCTTTTAGTGTAAGCCAGCAAAACGAATAAATCTAGAGGGGAAAATGATACAAACTGACATCACAGAATGAACATCTTTTCACCATTTCACAGTATTTTTCTCATTTTGTTTGTTCCTGTAAATGTAATTGCCTGTGTTCCTATCTTACCTCATCTTGGGACTTCACCAGTGTTTCAAATGTTTTTTCTCCACTTTCTCCATCTATCATTTTTTTCCGAATCTGTTGTCAAGGAACAAACACCCCCCCAAAATCTAGGTGTTATATGTATAATGCATACTATATATATTTAATAGCTATTATATAATATACAAAATATATATTATATAATACAATATTTCATAAAATCACAGAAAATAGTAATGCATATGAAAGCTGTAGCTCTTAAAACAAAAAGTTTACAATATTCAGATTTTTCTAATTAAAAGTTGCTTTATCCAAACAGTCACGGAATCAGTAGAGTTATGAAATAACTATTCTGGTATACTTTGCATAGGAAGACCATCCCATAAAACACCTTGATGTAGGGCACTAGAGAAACTATGAATTTTGTGTGTAGAAGAAGTTTTGTCTGGCATTTCTTGTGCTTCCCAGCACATCTGTCTGATTCTGGTAGCAGCAGTCATTCACAAAAACATTTTTATTCCAGTCCGAGAGTAATTCCTCTCTGAAGCAGGAGTTTCAAAGAAATTTAAGGTGGAATGTAACAGATACCAATAGTGTCATTATGAAAGAACAATTCTAAATGAAGTGAAAATATATTTTAAACAATGTAAAATGTTTAAAAAACCTTCATTTTATTTCACTTCACAAAACTAACAAATTCTGAATGTATTACAAAATTAGTAACTGAAAAATATACAGAGTAATTTGTTGCCAACACTTAACTTTATTCCTCAGTTCTCTCTCTCACCACAGCAATAAGCTTGCGTTATTGAGAAATAGGAAAATACTTTTAAAATATTTCAGGTAATATATCAACATCCTATTAAAAAGTTTTCTGTTCTAAAAAAATTACATGCCCCCTCCCAAGGAACTGCTACTTAATGAAGAATTATTTAAGGACCAATCATGGTGTCGTTAAAATAAAATATGATGCATTGCCCTTGCCCACAAATAATACTGGTTTTCAGTTTGTTTCATTATAACTTAGTCTCTCTATAAACTCATCATCTTGAAAAATTTAAAATTGAAATTAATAGTGAAATACATTCCTATTCGAAATCTAGAACATTTATTGCATTTCAGTTATTATACAGTGATATTATACAGTGATATTATTCCAGCAGCAACAGGTACTAAGAAACCAGGTAATCTCACCTCAACTTTAATATCATTTTCCAATTCAGCATCTAGAAAATCCAACGTAACAGGCTCCTGGGATTTAGGATTCTGAAGCAGAAGATATTGAATGATCAAATGATAAAAACAGACCGTAATGTTACAAATCATTCTAATCCCTTAATTTCAAAGGAAGCTACTTAACTGGGTTTACTTACCCATCTATTCTAATCTCTTACAGCATCATGAATTACTAGTGGCCCTTTCTCATTTATTTTATTTCATGGGTAGAGGGGTTAATTGGGTAAGCGAAAATCAAATTAACACTAATGGCCTGTGTCTGTCCACAATCTGTCATGTATGGGGCTCATGCTGGGAAGCTGCTTTCCGTACTGCTGGTATGTCATGGACTGTAAGGGTGGGAAAAGACACATCAGAGGGAGCATCAGATATGAATCTCTCATTAGGTGTCCTGCCTGCAAGAAGGGAGAGAGAAATTTGGGAGAGTTTTCCAGCTGACCCATAAGATGGGGCAACTGCACTCTTCTGCAGTTTTGCCGAAAGCAGACTACAGACTTGCGTTATGAAGTGGGAATGGTCTGTGGCTCAACATTCAAAGAGGCAGCAATTATAGCAAATTATTTGTTTGTTTTAAAAAATTAAAATCAATTTTTTTGTCAGCATTACAGGAATTCCCTGAACACCTTACAGTTTTGAATGCATTTCTCTTGACATTGGTACTGTTCTCTAGATTTAAGAGATGTAGCACAGAAATACTGCGACCCAGCAGCTTCAAGAGCTAAGGAATGTACATGATGTTGACCCTCAACTATGGAGCACAGAGAAGTTTGGTGGTCTGCATCTGTTGTAACCCTGGTCCCATAAGGCTGCGGGAAGACCATTGCAGCTCTGCTGAACTATGACCACCCTCCAGTCTCCAGTCCCTTCTCAGTTACAGTCTGCATTTACCTGGACAGAGCCCTCTTCCACACAAGTTGTTAGGAATCCAACTTTTTTTTGTTTTTTTTTTCCTTTTGAGGAGTTTTGGCTAAGTCCCATTGACTTTATATTATGTGTGGTGTAAAAATCCTCAACCCTCATCACTCAGTACTTATTTAATGCACCCACCTAACGAAGGACCTTTAGAATTAACAGTATGAGGATATATCATTTAACTATTTAAATCTGATAGTTTAGAATAAAAAGTGAAGGAAGTCCAGGTTTTGGGGTTTTTTGGATTGATAATTTGCTTTGCGTATTAACAACAGTTCAACCATGAAAGGACAAGGCCCAGGTTTATCAGCAATTGAGCACTGTTTCTCATATGATTAACAAGACCAAAAATGTCATTAGCTGATACTATTACTTCAAGACTACTGTAAATGCAGATAATGACATTTTTAGAGGATTTCAGTGATTTTCAGTGACACAGTAGACTAAAGTCCAGTCGTTCAAAATGATGATTATATTCCTTCATTCCTAACATTTTCTGGCAAAGATACATGACAAATGTACATGTGACTACTCTATCAAAGAATGCAAGCATGTTTCATCACAATTTATGTATGTAATTCCAGTTCCTACTGGAAAAAAGTAACATTCTGAAGAGCTGGCAAAAGATGTCTTCATATAATTTTCTGAAGCATTAAAAGCTTAACAGTACTCCTATTTTCAAGATTGTAATCCAGAATAGTGTTAGAAGATTATTTCTTCATATTCTTGAGGAATAAATGTGCATGTCTCTGGGTATATGAAATCATTCTTGTTCTTAGCAAGTAAGACCTACTGTCTGCTAAGAGAAAAGCCAATAAATTTATTCTCAGGATGAGATTTCAGACAAATATTCCAGATAGTTCTTTTAAATGTGTACTCATAACGTCAAAGAAATTTTTATGTTCCTATTATATAGGATAGATGAAACTAGCAACTTTAATATATTGACATTAATGTATGTTCTCTACTAATTCAAAACAGTTTAATTATTGTTATGCAGTTGCTTTTTTCCCCCCAACAAATACACACTCTTGAAATAAATAGCAAAAGGCTAAATCATAAAAATAAATTTTAAAATACATTTTCTTACATGCAATGGATAATGAATAGCATGGTCAAACCCAAACAGCATGCATGAAGGCATTGGCATGGCAGAGGAGGCATTTGTGAAGTTCACATTCCATTCCAAAGGAACAGAGAAGAAAAGAAATGGTAAAAAATAGAAAAAAAAAAGCCATCACATCAAGTCAAGGTCAATATTCATTTCAAATGATAACCTGGGCTAGCCATAGTTAAGGAGTCCCAAAGACAAAATAATCAACTTTAACAGCCCTTCAAAATTCAAGTATACGTTAACTGTTTGTTCTAGTTCTTTTTAAGGCTTACATCACCACACATTCTTTATAAGGTACTTCATTAATGACTTTTAATAAATGAGGAAACTAAGCATGGATAGATACATTATGTGATGTGCCTGAGGCACAAAGAAATCCATTAGAAACTAGAACAGAAAATTCCTAGACCCATACTTTAAATGGAAGACTATTTTCCCCGCTATGTCTTTTTCCCCCAAGAATGTGTTTTTACCAGTATTTGGGCTCCATAATTTTTTCTTCCAAGGTTGCCATTTAGTGGGGTTTATTCCAAGCCATGAAGAAACAAACTTACTGTTCAGTTTGCTCTTCTCTTTTTCCAGTCATGTACGTGACATGACTAGAATAAGCACAACACCACCACATTCACCAGCACAACTTAATAAAACAAAACAGAAGTAAATCACTAGCAATGAAGCATGCAAATAAAGGTAGTGCAATCCATTTTCAGCATGACAAATAAAGGCAAAGATCTATCACTTCAATGACAAATCAAGAAGGAAACAAAGAAAGAAAGAACTGGTGCAGCAACATAAGAAAACACCCCCATTTATTAAAATGTCATTATTGTGTGTTTTGGGAGGTCAGTATTCTCACAAATTCTATAGAAGTTGTCTTTGGTGTAAGTTGCAGGAGCCTAGTCCCTACTCATACCTGCAGTACTAATGAAGACACAGGCTGTAGGGTTTTAAAATAAATGATGGTAAGAAGGCAGTATAATCCTGGGCCCCAGAGGGAGACCCAGGAGCATCTGGAGTGGCGGGGAGCCCAGAGCTGCACACACCTGGGCAGCCAACACAGTCAGGCAAGCCCAGCAACAGCCAAGGGTGCTCAGAAAAATGATTTTTTCATGTTTCAGTGCTGCTTTCTCCAGTGCATAAACAAAAAACCTAGCCCAGATGTGGTCTTCTAGATGTGGTATAAACACAGCCACTTGAGGCTCAGTGAAATCACTTGAATTGAATTAGGTCAGCATTTTACACTGGTGTTACGTAAACCACCGCTCTTGCATTGTATATTCCCATATGTGTAAGAAATTAACATGGTATATTGTACCTAATTTTGTTATTTTGCTAGCTGCATAGTTAATCTATTCTATTCTTTAATGATTTTTAAGTTTTCATTAAGCGTTTTCTGCTCAGAGATTGCATTACATAAATGTTACTGATTTCCTTTTCCCTGTTTGTTTAATGGGAGTTAATCCTCTGGAGTTGGGTTTGCCAAACTGAGAAACCTGATATAAATAGCAGATAAAAAATATGCCCTACTCTGAATTCCCCTGAACAGTTCATTCAAATTCTTTAACATTATACTGCATACACTGTACAATAAACCTTGGCAATAAAGTTGTAAGAAAGATCCCTTGATGTTGGGTTTATGCAAGCAAAGCCAGCACAAGTAGTCTCTTTTTTTTTCCAGTCTTCAAATTAATTTCAAAATCTGAAGAATCATTTTTACAGCACGGCTCTAATTAGCACCTATTAGTAAAGCACCGTAATTTAATGGAACACCCTCCACTACAGCCAATAACATGTTTTCTATTATTTAAACAAGGAAGGATGCAAGCTTCATGCTTTGGAAGCTGTCAAAGTAAACAGTTCACTAGTTAGATTTTTCCTAGTAAGCAGGGCAGAAGCTTTCTAATTGTATTTCCAGGTCTATGCATTCTAATGCACTAATCACCTCCATCCAGTGTTACCTGCACATTGGGTCTCCTTTTTCTCAACTTAACTTTTGGTATGCCCACACCAATTTGCTGAAGTAACAAAAAAGCAGTCATTTATATTTTTACACTCTTAGTAAACAGCCTACTTATAGAATGGAAGCCTTCCCTCAACATCTATACTCTCCAGTGCACATTTACTGGAAGCAGAGACTAACCCCCATTCCGATCAAGAGTTCTGAGCTCTCTGTCAGAATTACACACAGGTTTTGTCTAGGGAAACAAAACCCAGACATGTTAAATGATGTTAATTAAGTCATCAGAGAGCTCTTCCTCCCACATACTCTGCCAGAATAAAAATACAGAATAAGATGAGTTTCACTTTTTTGTTTATCATTATATCTGCTCTTAAAACCACCTCCTCTTACGTTGCTTTCAAAACTATAAACCGTAAGACAAAATACTGGACCCTACTGAAGGCGTCTGTAGTTTTATAATTACCATTAAACAAATGTTGATCAGAACCATAATGAAAATGAAGAAAAGGATGCTAATCTTTAGAACGCATTCAGAAATTTAATTATTTACTGTTTTCAAATGTTATCTAATTAAGACTAATCTTGTTGACACATGCTTAATGCACTCACTTCAGTGACTATGTTTATTTGTTGGGCTATTCACCTGCTCTCTCCCAGGACAATGGGAAAAATACACGCACATATGCACAGACACAGAAAGAAAATTAGCAGAAAAACATAAAATTCATCTTTTTTTTTTTTTAAAATGTAGTATAACTAACTACACAAACTTGAAAAATAGTATTTTAAGCAGTTTAAAACTATATTAAGCTAAAAGTAAAAAACAAGGTTTTCTGTGCTATGCTTTGACATAGCTTTTGTTTGCAAATAAGAATATGACAGGAAAGTTCTTAATGATTTTAATCTGCTTTTGAACCTGCCTTTTGTGAAATTTCCTCAGTTGTGCAAATGAATTTACAAATTCTGAATTTCTAGGTTATTTTTATTTTTTTGTGAGATCATACTGCAAGACAATTTCTTCAAATATTAATTGTGTTGAACCAGTTTTGATTTAAGGTAACAGATTTTCAGAAGGAAAGCAGAATACATTCAGAAGGGACCATTGGAAGTTTAATACAGCCTCACCTCTTCAAAGGTAAAGACGTAGCTATGCTTTAGTTTACATCTATTGAAAAATTGCTGGCAAAGAGGGTTAAGATGTTGTTTGTTAATAAGTTAACAGCTACCAGGAGGTTCAACTAAAATTAATATGACATGTTAAAGAAAGTCCATGAGTTCTAAATATATCTGTCTTTGTAGTGTACCTTAGTTTTAAAACGTAGTTCTTGTATCAGTCTGAATAGCATGCACCAACCCAAACAAACTGGGAGTGAAAAAGTCTAGTCTGTGTAACTGTTAATAACAACAACAACAGCAACAATAATAATAATAATAATGCATATGCTTAATTTAGACATTATTCTACAACATAAAACATATCAAATAAAATACCCTTTTATAAATATACTCTAAGTCAAACATTTCAGCAGTACGTGAAAGCATCTCTGGACTTTCATATCCTTTTAATTAGAAAACTACACAGACAAATCATGACATTTAGTTTCCTAATAATCCATCTCAGTCTGCCTAGATTTAGTTGGGATGAACTGAGTTTTTCACTCTCTAACAAAGATTCTTTACTGTGCAGTGCTATGAGTTTACACTATAGTATAACAGCACATATGAGATGAACAGAATCCGCATCTGTCAGTTTCCTCACAAGACTGTGCCTAAACCGACAATACTACATTGCTTCATTTTATATTCCTTCTGTTAACAAAAAGAGAGTTTCATTTGCATTTAAGGAGACGGTAAATAGGCCACTTGCTATCATCTGAGTTTCTAATAATGTCTAACGAGGAAAAGATTTGCTCAGTAATGATGCATATATTTGTCTCAATAATTCACCAAACAAAATAATCAAATCAAAACTTTCATTTTTTAACACTCGAAAACCTACTGCATATATTGAGAAACTGAAGTCCATCTGACTTACGAAGACTATATAAAAACCTTCTTTTCCTTTTTTTTTTCTTTTCTTTTTAAAAGGGTCTATTCTAAATAAATCAAAAGGGCTCTTTCATCCATAGTTAAGGTCAAGATTTTCTTTCTGTTCTTCAGAAGTATTTTTTTCTTTTTCCCTTTGTTACACACTTGGCAAAAGATTTCAAACATATTCATTACTTCACCAGGAAATTAATTCACATATTCACAATGCTGACTTCCCGCAGCTTAAGAATTAAATGAATCACTAAAATATGTAGACAAATTCTTAATTTCTTTTTCTGCCTTTGACAGTTAAACAGTGAAGTACTAAAAAGGGGCTCTGCCATCCCTCTTGTAGCTATGATAGGACTTTCTGGTGAAGAAACAAGAGAGGACAGTCGCACAGCCAAGAGGTCAAGGACTTGCTGCTATTCTGCCACAGTAACATGGCTGGGAGGAATAAAGTGATGGATATGCATCCAATTTACAAAAAAACCAGTATTTCCATGCCTAAAGGCAGCAAATGGAGGCTTCCATTACTTAAGAAGTTTCTCTAAAATGTACTAAGTGCTAAAAAATAACTTAGGAGTAGGGTGCCACTGAAGTTTAAAAGCCTTACTAGCCTTATTTGCCTATGTATTGACAGCTTGCATTTATCTTGGCCATATATTGCTCAAACCATCTAAGGAGAAATTGCAATGTTACCAACTGACACATGGATAAATTGTTTGGTCTTCAATAATTATAGTGATTCATTAGTATTTCTAACTTCTTATCTGTAAACAATCCATACATTTCTTTCAATTTGGAATGTTTTTGTTTTTTTTTTTTAATTAAATGTGTGTGTAAAATATACATCTTTTTTATTTTATTGAAAAGCAATTTTGACACACAGCAATGCTGGTCTTTGTGATGACTAAAGCAGATCTGGACGAAGCCGTACATGCACCATGGATTTTCCTGGCGCCCCCCACGACTGAGAAATCTTAACTATTGCTCTCTGGTTCTCTGGCATTTTCAGCAAATCTTAGATGTTTCTGTTATTTCTGACAATGTCCCCTTATTACAGAGAAATAAATTAGAAGGTTTTTCATACCTTTGGTTGGAGATTTGGATGAAGTAGCACATACCCATTAGGATCAATTGCAAAATAGTATCCATTCGGACAAAGCTGAAAGAAAGAAATTAAGTTTAGCATTATAAGGTTTAAAGTAATAAAAATTAATTAATGTTTTTCAAACAATGTTCAACATTAAGGAAAATACATTGCCTCAGACATCATGAAATATGTGAGATTAACATAGTTAATAAGATAATTTCTTAATATTCACTCTTTTAGAATTGTAAACTTGCAGAATAATTTAGGCTGATGGGACCACTGGAGATCACCTGGTAGAACCCTTCACTAAAAGCAGAGCTATCTTCAAAATAAGCTCCAACTTCAAAGTTGGACTAGGTTCCAAAGCGTCTTTCAATACTTCTGATGGCAATTCCACAAACTCTCTGAGCAACCTGCTCCAGTGTTTAACCACCTCCACAATGATTTTTTTTTCCCCATATTTCCAGTTGGAATTTCCATTGCCACAACTATGCCGATCGCCTCTTGTCTTTTGCTACAGACCTTCGAGAAATGTCGTGGTCCATCTTCCCTAAAACCCCCATTAGTTTTCTTCTTCAGTCTAAACATCTTTCATCTTCTCTCAGCTTCTCCTCATATGCCATGTACTCCAGCCCCTTGGACAACTTAGTGACTCTGCACTGGACTCTGTCCAGCATGTATTTCTGGTAGTGAGGAGATGGGACTTGGACACAGTACTCCTGTTCACTGCACAGTTGGTTTCCTTTGCTGCAAGGGCACACTGCTAAGTTATCATCCGCTTGTCCTCCACCACGACCCCCAGGCCCTTTCCTGCCATTTGAGGCATTCTGCCCCAGCCTGTATTGTGGTGTGGGATTATTCCATCCTGGATGAAGGACTTTAGATTTGCTTTCGGTCAAATTTGTGATGTTCCTTTGCTTCCTCAGCTGTTGTTTTCCACAGTACTAGTTATTTTCTTAGAAATTCCCTAGGTAGACGTCTTAATAAATAAATCAATCACACTGAGTAGGGTACAGACAGATGTGTATATTAAAGGACTTTTCTATAAAGAACTATCCCATATAAATGCTGAATATTATTATTAGATTAAATGATTGTGTACTCTACACTGTGATAAGAACCGAACACTAAACTAAACAGCAGTGCCTTAAGCTACAGGAAAAGAATTACTCGGAATATATCCCCCAAAGTAAAAGATGGCTTTTGTAGATGCATCCTGATGCACAATTCACACAGAAGCACATATATGGCTGGAGAGAAAACCATCAAAAAATCTACAACAATGGAAAAGAATATATGAAAAGAAGCCTGCTGGTATTTTGACTTGCATCCAGTCACTGCTGCCTGACTTATGAAAGAGCATGCAAAGAAATCGTACATAAATCAGACATAAAGAGAAACCACCAACGCAAGCAACTTACCGTAAATCGGGGTGTCAGTTTTTTTATGTCCTCCAAAGAGACATCAACCCCCATTACTCCGAGAATCAGCTGATTCTGGTAAGATTCCAAAAAGTTAGAATATGTTTGACATATTTACAATGCAGAATAACTGCAACAGTCAGGGAATTTTGATTTTGCCTTCGTCTCACGTTTCATAGACACTCCTTGAAAAATTGCTTATTTACTTATATTTCTGTTCTAAATATTATAAGTAACATCCAAGAGATTCAAAATAACATTCAAAACATTCAGAATTTAGTATAGAATATGAAAAATGTTTATTAAGATGAATATGGATGCTTTCCTGGATGAATAAGCAACAAATGTAAGAATAAAACAGGTGAAAGCAAAAGTGATGCATTAATATTGCCAAAGACATTACATTATGAGCACCAATATAGAGCTACTACTTCACACTTAAGTTGAGCAGTTGATAAGTGAGACCCCAAAATAATTGATCTCTTTTGGCTATGGTATAATGATGAATGAAAAGAAAAAAAACCTCAACAGCCTCACAAACACCAGTGACTATAACAATCAGCAGCATTTGAAATCAGGCACCCAGGCACTACATTTACTTCACTTGTAATTTATCTTCCTACTACGGAAAAGGGGTGCAGTCTTTCACATAGCATCACCTGAATCCCTTCTCCATATTAAATAAATTTGGAATATGTATTGGAAGATGTATCTTGTAGTAGGTAACCTAAAATTCAGGTAGAGACATAAGTCAAGGAGATTCAAGTTCTCCTCTTGTTCCTCTGTACTACACCACAGCTGGTTTACTTCTCAGACAGACATCCTTTGATAATTAGTAGTCTCTCACTTTGCAGCCAGATGTCGTGAATTCCAGGCATTAATCTTGTAGATAAGATTATAAAATCTTTTTTTTTGTTTGTTCATTTTGGTTTTAAAGGGGAACTAAGAGAACTATTCTGAAATTAAATAAAAGAAATGGTAGTGATCAAATCCACATTTATTCATTCTGAGTCTATGTAATATCTGAGAAACTGAATCAAAGAATACCTTGTCTAAACTTCTGTGTATTTTTACCTGAATGAATATGACCGTCACACCAAATGTACAGTACTTTACCACACACTGTAAAGCATATTCTGTGTCTGATTTTTAAAAACCAGCATTTTGATTTTGCAAACAGGACATAAATTGATTCCTTATCAGGCTGTAATAGGAATGGGGAATTGCATTTATTTAATACTTAGATTTCAATCTAAGTCCTATTTTCTATTATCATTACAACCAATTAATTTAAATTCTCTACATCATTGCCTTTTGCTCTGAAATGTCATAGCTTCACAGATCTGTTATAAATTTATCTGGGCTCCCTTTCTTGGCAAGGGCTAAATAATATCATCATTCCCATCTATTGAGCACTCATTGCATTCCCACTGCCACCAGCTCACAGAGAAAGATCAAGGAATGTCATACCCTGAAACTCAGAACTACAAAAAGGGTGAGCTGCATTTTCTTGTTCCCAGGAGGTTATCAGGCAACTACAGATGACCCCTTTGATTCTGGTGTACAATACAATTAAACTGTAGAAAGCTCTATGGAAATACACATTTTTCAAGGAGTTTAGCATTACATTATAACTCAAATAACTGTGTTTTGTTTTTTTTTCTTTAAGTAACAGCTTACTATTTTCCCATTTTGTTCCTTTGTTAGATTGAAGACAGGCAGAGTTCCTGTAATCACAAGGCCCAGCTCCTAGGGAACAATCACATACAGAGAGGAGAGAAAGACTTTTTAGTTAAATAACAAATATTGAACTAAAGTATATTAGAACAATCCAGGGATTACTGTGCCAAACATTAGATTAGAGCACTGATTTTTTAGCTTGTAAAAAAAGAAAAATATGACTACTTCATTGATTTTGTGCATAGAAAGTTAAAATTACATTTTTTGTGTCCATGTGTTAGTGAGAAGAATAAATTGCTTTTAAAAAATAAACTGTGTGCAACAAATTAAGATATAATAGTTTAATAAAAACTAAATATCATTAAAACGTATTTACAGCTACAGTTCCCACTAAACTAAAAACCATGGGGGAGGGGGGGGAGGAGGAGAGAGAGAAAAAAAAGAGAAAGCCAAACTAAACTTAAAAATAGTAAATAGGTAGGCAACAAATACATACAGTCAAAATAAACAGAAAAATCCAAGAGGTAATACAACTACTTTTCATATCGTCACTACTTTTCAATGTCTTGCAATAATGTCCATCATCAGTTCTGCAAAATCATGTAGTCTCTTCTAGTACTGTGCCAAGAGATTTGCACTTATTTGGGAATATGTAAGATTTTTTTTTTAAACTTTATTAAGAATCACAACTCATACTGAAAATAGGATCCAGAAAACTATATGTTTAGATAGCCTGAAAAGATTTATTTTCCATCCTAAATTTCCCACAGGTAGATTTCTACTTTTCTTTGTCCTAATTTTTGGGTTTTATTTCAAATTTTTCACCCTCATTGATGCTTGCTCCTTCCATGTATTTTACTTAGGAACCATATCACTTCCCTGTCTTTGTTTCATTTGGAAAAAATAAGCTAAAATACTTTTTAAATTCACTTTGATGAAACCGGTTCTCCATTTGCATAGCCTAGTAGCACCTTTTTGCACTTTAACCCATTCTTCAAGAACTGAATTTGTGTATCAAATGAAAGGTGATGAGATCAGAGTTAGTAATGTTACAACAAGGAAGATGGAGAGGAGAAATGGATTTTTTAGGAGAATAAGAGAGGCAAGAAATGGAGATGAATCAGAAGATGAGACAAAGGAGGATATTTTTAAGAAGCAGCATTGAAGAGATACATAATGAAACAGTAGGGGAATGTATGGGGAATAATGCCCTCTCCCCCACAAAATGTACAGTTAGAGAGGACAATAATTGTGAATGACTAACTGGTAAACCTAAAAGTATCTGAAAATTCTGGAATTTTCTTGCAGAAAAAGAAGCCAGAGCAATACTGTAACGGAACCTGAAGGAACAGGGCAAGAAAAGAGGCACAAATTGCCATGAACACTTAAATTATGAAAGACAGTCCTAAAAGCATCAAATGAAAGTACCTCTTTAGAATTTCATAACCTGAACTTAAGCTCAATTCAAATGTAATACACTTTGCATTATTTTAACCTTAGCCCAAAACAGGTGCTTGACAGTAAGAGAAAAAGGGTAGGACAAAGTCCAGTGAGGCACAAGCAGAAGTGCAAGTCCTACAGGAAGGAATTGCTGTAGGGAATTTAAGATTAATTGTGTGACAAGTTAGTCCCAATTCCTGCTAAAACCAAGAATCAGGAAAAGGCTCCAAAGTCCATTGGATACACCTGTGCCTTTATGCTCTCATCTGTGATGAGAAGGTCCACAAATTTCAGCCTTTACCTCAACAGTTTAGCTTGGGTTTATCTTCACTTAATAAATACATTAGTAAATAGAACACGTCCTACTTTTTATTAACATAAATGTACGCATACACACAAATATCTGTATATACATATAATTATTTATACACCAACACACATACATAAGGAAAGACTGAGTGTACCCACTGAAAATACAAAGCAACACAACAGAAGTCTGCAGGTATCATTCATTTTACTTCATTAAACAGATCTCTTTCTGTCTCCAGTTACAAATTTAGCTTCTGCTTACAGCAGGATATGTACAGAACATATGAACTTTCGTCATAACATCCTTTATGTTTCCAGTAAGTACCTCAATTGTAACCAAGAAGATACGGTTAATGAACTTCTGGCCATTGAAATTCCAAAGAAAAACTAGTTCCTCTGTGTCACGTTCAGTTCTGTGATGTGTTGATAAAAATTTTACAGTAATGCTGACCAATGGAAAGAAGTGATTTTGACATGACATTAGATGACCATGTGAACTTCGATAAATACATAGTTCCAGATGACCACTTTGCAATAATTTTTGCCTAGTTAGAGTTACTAAGAAGAAGTTTATCTGGAGCTACAGATTGGATTGCTGCTAATAATACTTTGCATTTCGTAGTTTCCTGAATATGTTTGTTTTACAAGACCAATGTGATAAATTCAGCAGTAAGGAAAGCATTTCATATATCTTTTTGTTTATTTCCCCATTATATACACTGTCAAATTAAAGAAATCATTACCTCGAGCAAGCAATTACAACAATCATGGTAATTTAGAGATCCAAGTTCAAAATCTGTGCAAATGCCCAATAACGTTGAGAGGTTTCATTCTGTTTGGAATGCTTTAAAAAAAAGAACTCCACACTAGTAACATAACGGATGACCTCTACTGGAGCACAGGTACCACACTGGAAAAATATTGGCTTCTTTTTTTTCTTTTGTTAATTTTAGGGCAACCACGACCTACGCTTAAAGATGTGTGCATAGTACAAATTGATTGTCTCTCTTAAAGTTAAGACAACTTAGGAGCATACTAGGTGCAAGTATTGACCAAAACGTTAGGAAACAGCTGTGTAGGAAATTGCTGTATTGAAGTGTATAGATGCTGGAAATGTAAGAGTGTAAGAGTGTTATGTTTGTAACTGCAGGAAATCAGGTTCTCAGGACAGTGGTAAATGGACTCCTATAGTTACTGATTTGTTAAGATTCTTACTTTGCTAGAGATAAATACAGATCATACCAGAGCATCCAGGTAGACATTTGTCCATTGGACCTGTTTGGCTTTCTCTCCAGCTAAAACCATTGGTCTTCCCAAAACGTCCAGATATTCCTGCCAAAATGTGCAATAAACTCATCAGAGGGCAGGCATTAGATCAAAGGCCAGAAAAAGCATAGAAATAAACAATCATGAAATAAAAAAAATTAACAGATCAGGAAAAAAAAGTCAAAATTCACCAGTAGTACAGGAGTAGTATTTAATTACTTCTTTAAAATTATACTACCCAACATTCCAGTCTTCAGCGTGCAATATTTACTGCAAAGGCAATTCCTGTATTCCAGTCTCAGTCACACGAACCTTACACATCCACAACCACTGCTGTCTGTTCCATGAAGTGAGAATTACAACTATTCCTGTTCCAAAATTAACTGCTAATGACATAATTAAATTGCAAGCAGATCACAGAACCTTCAACCCAGAAGATCGAGTGGGTGATGGAGAGTGAGTGCTGTAACCGCTGGGTATGTTAAGCTCCTACATCAAGAACTTGCATAACTTCTATTGAAACAAAAAATTCAGGGTTTTAAACCCTCATAATCCCTGCCTTCCTTTAGTTCTGGAGTATGGCTAAAGCTGGTGATCTCATGAGATGTCGGATTTCTGGACTGGTTTGGGAGTGGATGCCATCAAACTTGTTTCAGTGTTCAACCTTCTCTATCATATGAGGGATATTTCTTGCCAGACACTATCTGGAAGAGTTTAACAAAATCAAAGGACTCTTGTTCGAGCCAAAAAAAGGACTCATTTTCTGCCAAAAATGTCATGCCTGGGTTTGGAAGGACAAAGAACTGCTATGATATTTCTCTGGTTTTTTGGACATGTGAATACACGTACTTTCAGACAACTGAAAATAATATCCATTCATCTGCGCTCTCAGTTTGGATCACACTGTATAATTCCAGGGTCCTGTGCCCCTAATCATCTACACACATGGCTGCTAAAACTGTCCTGCATACTTTTTGAAGCAAAAAAAGCTACGTCTCTCCCAGACTGGTTGGATCAATCTGGGAACCTCTCCTGTAAACAGAATTGTACCAGGTCACTGTTTCTGCCCAGCTGAGTTCAGATACTCTAGCAGGACAATGCTCTCACACACATCCACAACCTTCTCTGCGTAAAGAAACCTCCTTAGGATCACACCGCAAGTATGGCGGGAGGCAGGCTATGAATGTCTAGACATGTTATAAAAAACCTAATGCTTTTACGGCACTTTATAAAAAAAACTCTTGCCGTGTCTCAGGGTCAAAGAAGGACCATGTAAAGCCAGGAGAAAAACTGAGCCCAAAGCATAATACTTGTGCAGAGAAGGTCTGCAGGACACGGATCACTTTGAGCGCTCTGTTGGGTGCACAAGGTCAGCCTGCTTTGGAGGATGCTGGTGTGACTAAGATGTTCATGCAAGCTGCTGTGGGCCAGCTGGCCAGGGAAGCAGGGATCACACTGTAAATTGGCTGACTGCAACTACCAAAAAGAAATAAATAGATTAGAATACTTCAACACAATAATACCTCATATGTAAAAGAAAACCTTTATTTTTGTCTCTGTTCTTAATGCAAGTGCATCTTAAAATTTAATTGATTCAAACAGAGGTGAAATGCAACGTATCTAAGAACAGAAATTACTCCACTTGTTTGTGTTACAATTGTATCTCCATTCGGCCAACACGCTTACCTGGGTGTTTATTCTTATGGCTCCAATGGACGGAATTTCATAATAATAACCTAAAATTTGGAACAAAAATAATGCCATCTTAGTATCATATATTGCTAGTCACTTAACCTTGAGGGATTTAATTTAGCTTGTAATTTCTAATTTAATTTTAATAGAAATTATCATGCATGAATGGAATACTTTTTTAGTTGATGCCACCACAATGTGTGGACATGTATGGTGGGTCACCATGCCATATAGGCCAAGCTCGTTACTTTTAAGCAGTGAGAGTATATAACATGGGGTTTTTTTGTCTGTTGTTTTTAAAGCTGACAAAATGTAGTGAATTTGCACTCCTGAAGTCCCACTTACTCTGATGTGCATGTGTACGTAATGGTTATTTTAATACACTGTGACAGCAACATAATTATATGCTGAATACACGTAGGGATGCAAGTATAGCTACAGTCTGCCACAACAGTGAAGTTCACAGCAGAAAAATATAAGTGACTCTCTGGAAACAATGAAAAAATCAAACTAGTATTTTTGCTAACTGAACATCAGAAATGTCTTTATACATCATTGATTATATCACTTATTTGTTTGAATTAAAAATATTGCCCGTATGCACCAATAAGACTGAAAAGCCAGGCATTGAGATGCAGTTTCACATCAAGTAAGTTTTAAGTCCAATTGGAAGGAAGTGGGAACGACTGAAGAGTTAAGAGCACTGAGTTTAGCCATTTACTTTTCCGCAAGCAATGCATGACTTGGTAATAAATTAAAACTTTTAATTAGTGAAAAATTAAATAAAAATCTGCTTCTTTGGATGTGCAAACAATCACATCAGTTTTGGCAGAAGACTATGATCATTTTGCCTCGATAGTAGAGATAACATAGGTGGTCATGCTTTAAGCCAGCTGGTCCTCATTTATTTAAAAACAATGGAGTTTATATACACACAGTATTTTGAGAGAAAAAGACATTAGTTAAAAAAATCCCACTTCAAAAAAATAAATGCTGATTTTCTGGAATTATCCAGCAATACAATCTGCTCTTCCTGAATTTGTAGTATCTTCTGCATAACTTGCGAGCATATGGAGGGATTCATAAGGCTGTGATATGTCTGCTATTCATACAGGCCATAGCTACTTCTATATATTTTTTTTTTCTGTATCTATATCTTTCTCTTTGTCTCTAGTTTATGTTATTCTCATGCCTGAGAATCGTATTTTATCCTTCTTCCCTGGCAGTCTTAATTTTCAACTTGTAATCTATCACACCTCTCACCTCTGGCTTCTGATTTGTAAAATACTTTCATATTTTCAGTTAGGCCTGGAAATTGCTGTATTTAAAATATTCAACAATATTGTTTGATAATTTCTCTATTTTCTATTTACCAGTAGCTATTTCTTATCTCCTTTTCCATAATTATTCTGTAAGGTATTTGAGATACCTCTTTCTCACACTCTTTTAAAATGTTTCCGACCATATTTCTCATGTAGAAATCTTAGGAGAAAGCATTTTATTTCCTTACTTTTACCTTTTTTATTTTTTTTGTATATATAAAGAAATCAGGACAAAAATAAAAACTAGAAGATGTTCTTAGAAGCTAAGAAATCACAGCAAGAATAATTTTGATATTTTCACCAAAAGAGGGAAAAATGATGTGAGTCATCTGGTCCCTTGTAAGTTTTGGAGAAAAACAGAAAGAAATCCAACCAGTCAACCAATCCAACAAAAAATCCCTTTGTCCAGACCCCTTAATATAAAACAGCTTTGCTTAATTTCTTATCTGTCATCAGTTGCATCTTTTCATACACGGCTATTACAACAAGATTTCTCAAAACCGCACCATAATATATTATTATTATTATTATTGTTGTTGTTCTTGTTCTTGTTGTTACTGTTGTTGTTAAAAAATACTCTGATATTTCTCTTACAATATAAAGTTTGAAATAAAGTAACCAGAAATAAATAAGCAAGTTTATTCTTTACATATATATGCATATACGCATTATTTTATCAAATAACTTGTTTGAACTTTTATTAAAAAATACAATAAAGCTAAAAATAGGGCTGAAAAAAATCTGCAGTTTTTAGATAATAATAAAGATATTGCCTATCCAAAGATTTAGCAAAGAATGATCTCAAAATAAACCACAGTACCTTTGTTTTCACAGGCCATCCACTGTATGGGTCCTTTGTCGTAATTATGTTGACCAACAGAAAATGTGAATACACGTACCTATGCAAGTTAAAAAACAATGCATATATGTCATTAATTAGCTCTGTGTGTGTTGGATTTTTCATACACTTGAACAGAAGAAAACTGTGAATTTTTCATTTTTTATCACCATAATAGATACACTGTTATTATGATATCTTATGTAATCCTATTATTTGGTCCATGAAGTAGAATTCAGGAAGAATTTTCTTTCATACATCTTTCATACTTTAAAGCTCTTACATTGGTCGCCATCCATAAACCATTTAAATTTTTTTTTCTTTTTTTCTAGGGTAGTAATTATATCTCTTCAGGTTTTGTTAAATTAGTTGACATCATCTTCTGTCAATATTAGATGCTCATCAAAGAATTAAAATGAACATATGCATGGTAGTAGAATACAAAGCAGTGCAAACCAAGATTTTTTAGGATATGAAATATTTTCAGGAAAAAAAGATAGGAAATTTTCAGATTCTACAGAAAACAAATTACAAATTCTCATTTTGTTCAGATTTTCAGTCTTTTTCATATAAACCCACTAAATTAGTTCAAAAGAGTTCCATGAAAGGGTTAAGTTTCTGATATTTTACTTTAAGCTCTATATTCATTAAAGCTACATGTTTTATAAGTACAATTCTGTTATATTTAGCCAACACAACTCCCATCTATCTCAGCACCTGAGGGGAGTCATGGCTTCAGAAGAATTCCCCAAATTCTGTCCAAATGAAAACAGGCTTCTTATTTTCCATGCAAATTGTCTGATTTGAATGACAAAAATTCAAACCAAAAAAAGTATTGCTGAATACAAATTTAAAATCCTACAAAACACATAGAAAAATTACAAATATTATGTTCCAGCTTCTGGATGAATATTTTGCTCCAAAGCTGAGCATTTCTGTAAAAGGTGGGAAAAATATTTTCCCAACAGTTTTAATAAGCTGTTCACTGTTATGATCTCCCTCTGAAGGAATGTCCAAGGACCTGACTGCCTTTCCTTTTCAGGCATCTCTTTCTTTATGGATCTTTGACTTTCTGACTTAGCTTTACAAATCACAGATCACAACATGAAATCAGAATATGAATTCCTTTCTATGGAACGTGATAACTATGTTTAAAACTAAACCCTAATACAATTAATTTGCATGCAGTCTATAACTGAGTAATGAGGTAATGTTTTCTTTAAATAATAGTCACAATATGAAGTTGCAGAGACTCCTTGTAAATGACTGATCATTGATAAGTTTTTAAATGATTATTTATACAAATTTTCACCATATTGTTTAGCGTGTGTGATTACTACCTAAACCTTCATTTGTCAAATAAGCAACAAAAACTGTGTGACATAATCAGAGCTTATGTATCAACCAAGAGCTGTAGGAATAGCTCCAAATCATCAGTCAGCAGCTAGCAATTGATAAAACTTTATTAGTGTTGACCCCTATATGCAAGGAAGGTGAACAAAGCTTTGTGCTGGATGTCATTTTTAATTAAGAATATGTTTGGATTTGCTTTATCTGTACAAACCCTTTGTTTCTGCAGTTAAAAGCAGAATTAAATCAACTACTCTGTTGCACTGAATCCTGACTCAAGTGTTTGGGTTTTGTGGGCTTTTTTTTAAATACCTACAAAATATGAAGTTTTTCAATAAAACTAGTAAGACCATTCCATATAGGCTCATTTCTCAGTAATAAGTCAAGCCAATAATAGTTCTAGTTACCCGGAGAGGTATGGGAATGACTGTGCATGTGTGATGGTAAATTTATTTTCTCATAGTTCTTACTGATAGACAGTTGAAAAATGCCTTCTATTGCCTATTACCTTGAAAATATCAGCATTGATAGTGCGAACATGATTTCACCTTATATGTATATATCTCTTTTATTTTGTTGATACCGTATCACATTGTAAATTCAAGTTACATTTGCCATCCCCCATTTGTTCTTGACCTCTTTTACAAAATGTCAGCTATAACTCTCCTAATGGATCTTTCTGTTTCTATTTAATTACTATATTTTTTTCCCAAGCTGAATACCACAATATTAATTTCTGCTGCTACCTCTCAGCTCACAAGGTCCCTACCTACTATACTCCTGGTGGGTTTTTTTCTACCCACCACTGCTCCCAATTTAGTGGTCCCTAAACACTTGATTCAGATTACATTCTTTTCAAAAATTAAGGTGCAATGAGAAAAACCCCACTAAATGCTGCTAGTTAGATAGCTGAGTGACCTGATGCCTCCTTTGGATTAAAAGTAACTAAATTAAGACAGAGTCATGTTGGTTCGCTTGTGTGTGTATAAAACACGAGTCAGACTGGACTGTCTAGCATTTGATCTCAAAAGTAAAAATGAAACACTGCATTGGATTCAAGTTGCAAAATGGTATGTAATTTAGAGAAAAGGAGCACCACGTTAAATCTGCAACTAATCTATAAAGAATTTGGAATTTAAATTATTGACAACAAGCAGAGGACAATATATCTGATTTACTGTTCCTTGGATAATTAACAGAGATAAAGGACTGCAATGAAAATTGGAGTTTTTAATTGTTACTTGGTTTGGCAAGAGGGTGGAACATTCAAAAGAGTTTTCTTTTTCCTATTGCCTCATCTGGAATCGAGTAGAATGACAGACCAGCTGGAAAAATGAGTCAGCAAGTCAAATTAAACAAACCAATTTTAGCAAAAAAACATGCTCTGTGCTAACATTTTCTGTGACAGGACCCAGTCATCCAAAGGACTGAGATGCATCTGTCTATACCTTGGCCTTATAGACATCTCTTCAAAGAAGACAAAGGGTTTTTAAACTGAAAAATACTTATTTAATTACTTTTAATATGGCATTTATGACTGAGGACACTTGAAGCAACTAGATCAGACACAACGTATATGAGCACCTCTCCCTTTGCCTGTCTGTGCTTTTAAGTTTGGTTTCAACCAACGAAGTAGATTTCTAAGTTGAAGCAAACTGCCAAGTACTATGATCCCAAGGAATTGTTTTCTATCACCAGCAAGGTCTGGTTATTCTGTGTTTCTCTGCAGCCTCTTAGGTCCTGTGTACATTACAGGTCCTGGGATTCTTGCTCTCCAGCATCCACATCAGAGACTTCTGTCCCGCATATTGCTTCCTAGGGATAGTGCAACCTTGCCTCCATGTGGATGAGATCCATTTATGCTCTTCACAAAGAAACATGACTTTCAAATCAGTAAAAACCAATGGAATGATCAGAAAAACAGAGGAGCTGTCACACTTTCTGATTTTCAATGGGGCTATTCAAAGTAAAGTAATTCCAGAAAACTTATCCCCTTAGAAAGGAGAAGAACTAGAGATGGGGACCAGCCTGCTCTGCCAGCCTGGTCACATATGGTCTTGAAACTGTCCTGAAATGTAAGAGTCCTAATTTCTACCACCAAGTGTTCAAGTCCAGAGCCGTGTTTGTTCTGTCAGGAATATATCATGTGCAGTTGGTTTTCTGTTTCTCTATGGGTAGCTAGTTTTCTGCATTTTTCTCACTCTGAGACTAATCTTGGGGAAAACCCACAAATTCTTTGATTGTCTATATTATTCCTTTACAGTATATAGTCACGCAATATGCTTATTAACAAGCAAAACAAGTGTAGAAGTAATGTAAGGACAGTCAGACAGTAAGTGGTACAGGCTACCCAGGAAGGTTGTAAAGTCTGCCGTCTTTGAGGATCTAAAGACCAGACTAGATAAAGCCCTGAGCAACCTGGCTTGATCTTATTCCTGACACTGCACTAGAGACCTCCTGATGTCCCTTGCAACCTGGCTTATCCTAGGATCCTACGAAGGACATCAAAGGAAAACAGGCGAAAATCCAAATCCTAATAAGAGGAAGTGGTAGACAAAAAAGAAAGATACAGAAAATATAGGAAGAAATACTGCTTTGAAGAAAATACAATTGCCTTATTTTATGTATATACATGATATAGTATATTTAATTTGCTTTTTACTTTGTATTTCTTTCTAGCAGAAAAAGCTCATAAAAATCAAGGTGAATAGAAGGATTTTGACTACTACAGATATCAGGGGATAATGGCACTCAAGAGAGTTGTGATGAAGACCGAAATGAAAAGCTACCCACGAAAAGGCTGCTTTCCCTACAGGTCTCGGTTGCTTTTTACCTATCTTATTTCTTCTTTCTGCTATTAGAATAAAATAAGATTAAATTAGACTCTTCCTTTGGGTGTATCACGTTATGAGCATTACAGAAAATTAACAGCCTGAGTGAAGTTAATTCAAAGTGGTAACTAAACACAAAAATCACCCTTGCTGTTTAGATCACTGCATATACGTGTAGCAATATGTATAGATTTACAAGAGTCTGAGAAACTGCAACCACTCTGCAAGCAGTTCAGAGTGGATGAACATAAATATTTTTTGACAGATAAATTATTTGTCTTGAATTCTTTGTTGTTGCAATAAGAGAGCTCTCAATAACCATTTAAGTGCATCTCTTCATTACTCTGTTTAGGAGGAGATTAACTGACCTTTGGAGACATAGATGTCTCTTTATCAGATATCAAGAGAAATACATGATTAATTTACTCAATTTATAGGCAAGGTAAATCCCATTATTTTATGTCTATCACATAAAAACATCAAGAGTGCATCTTTCTCTACCACTAGATAAACAAACTTACTGAGACAAAAATTGAATTTATCAAATCATGTAACGTCAGTTTTCAAGATGACAACATGATTTCAGAATATTTTAACCTGACCTTTATAACTGCAGGCAAACATTCACACATAATCCCTTTTACCATAGATGAAGAGAAGCTGTGATATAAAGGAATAATGCAGTAATTCCAGCATGATCCAGGAAATTAGTTTTCCCACTAACATGTTTATAGATTATCAGATCTGATGAAAAATTGTTTGCACTTTATATTTAATAGGTATACTTCTGAAATAACAATACACAACGCCTGTTTTTATGAAAAAAATCATAAAACAGCTTTTCTAAATCCCATTATGCACTCCATCTTCTAAATAACTTGAAAATATAGCCGTTAAACCACTTAATAATTTTCATACTCTTCTGACATAGGTCCAGGAAATGGTTTGTGGTTTTCAACCTGCCACAGTTAAAACTGGGAATCCATTTTTTTCCTTAATGTCTTTACATCTGCGGGAAAAAAATCTGGCTATGATTTTGGGTTCTGCTAAGAACTAACTGAGAGCAGAGGGTACTTAGGAGCCATATGAACTGAGAACAGAGCTTCAGAGTATGGTCCGAAAATCCTATGTACAAATTAGAAAACCACTTGGGATTAGCCAACAAGAAGCACCAAATACAGAGTTTCACCTAAATTCTGGTCCACATTCTGTCGTCCTGAACTGTGCAATTCAGGAATTCCAGGGATGCAGTCCTGAACCATTTGGGTTATAAGTATAAAAGCAAAGCTGCTTTCTTTTCCTAGGAAACACAGGGAGAAGAGAAATAGAAGTTCTGTGTTTAACAGCAGGGGTAAGACTCACAATCATGCGCTAGAGGGAAGCTTTAGGGTCTCTTAGACTATGTTTATGTAGAAATAAAATGGGACATAACCCATTTTCTTTCTCAGGCCACGAGGGTAATTGACACAGTAAGCCTCACATCTCTATGGCTATAATATGTTGCCGTCTTCCCTCCCTGTCCCACCCCCATATTGGGTGGTTTCATTATAAAGTCTTTCGGCAACAGTCCCCGGCTCACGCTAGCCCCTGAACTGAACCCAGACATTGTTCAAAAGAGCTGAGTGCCGCAGGCCAAGAACCATACCATTGGGTCTGTTAACAATTAAAGAGTATGGATAACTGTGGACATTTCTGCAGCCTGCACCCTGGCCTTGGATCGTTCATTAATAGGGACACAACTGTGGGATTCGCTTTTATGAATAAAGCTGGTTATCTTGTGATGGACGAGCAGGGCTTGTACTTTCCAAAACTACTGTGACAGTGGTGCCTCTAATCTTTTAGATGGGAGTTCAATGCTCAGACAAAAGTGGTCTGAGTTCATGTTTCTCAGTTTGATCAAATTCATAATTCCACTGCTCCGAATACCAGTCTCAAGAAAGTTCAGAAGTCAGAGGTTTAGGCTTTAGTATGTGTCTCTCAGACTGCCTACACATTTTACCCTGAACAGCAATTGGGAAAAACCCAGAGATGACCTAAGCAGTGGGGCGTGAAACCCTGTCAGGTGCTAAGGTGGTGAAGTTTTAAAGGTCTAGAACTCAAAATGCAGAATTCACAATTTATGGCAAATTAGGAAATACCAAGAATGGCATGATACAGCAACAGAAATGTATCAAGTTGTATTTTTGATATTTCTGACTACCTTAGGATCTGCCTCTTGGTGTGGGTACTCTCTAAAAATCTGTGTAGACTTCAGGAAATGGGGGAGAAAAACACATGTAGGAACCAATAAGAATTTATCTCTCAAATATTTAGATGTGAAGATAATTGCAGGTGGGACATATTTGAATTTATAGACATGAAGAAAGTATGAATGTATTTGATAAAACACCTACTCAAGTGTTTCCATAATTGACCCTCTATTCAGCAAGGCATTTAGCTGTGCAAGCATTCCCCTTGACATTAATGGAAAAATGCTTTAATTGAGCCTTGTGTTTAAAGACTAATAGCGTAGGTCCTTGGAACTACTTTTCTAGACACTTATCCACAGTGAATTATTTCTCCCAGACTTTCGATGTATATTTGCAACCTTCCCTATCATTAATATCTTTCATTCACTGCAATTCAACCTCAAACTTCAAGCTGCAATGCTAACTTATGAATTCATGGTCTAATTATAGTCTGTATAATTATAGCCTAATAAAGAAAAGAAATAATGACACTCTGAAAATTAGCTCACATTATAATCTAACGTTAATCTTTCTTCTATCTTAAAATAAAAAGAAAAAGTAAATTTGTTACATATTAGGAGATTGTTGGAGAATCTCACTTCCTTTGGATATGATTCTGTACCGATAATATGGGCCCAAAACCATTCAACGGTCTTAATAGATTGGGAAAATAGATCCAAGAGCAGTGATGCGTGGTATGGTTATATGCAATTACTGTACAAAAGGAACTGAAAACTGATGATTATACCTGTATGCATATAACATATGCATACAATGAAAGCTGCATGTTCACTGAAGAAGTCTTTAAAGTGAATGCCATGAATCCCTGAAATATGTTTTGTGAATTGCAGTGTTTCAAAAATGAAAAAAGTTATTTTGTCCAGCTTTCTTTGTTTCCTCATAAAGAAAACAGATCTGCATGAAAATGAGGATATTTTAAAAAATGCAGAGGTTGAAAACCTCTATGGTTAACGTATTGAAAAAATTCAGAATTAACAGTATCACAGAACTAAAAAAATACTAATTCACTTACACTGTTCTACATCTTCTTAGTGCCACCTTGTGGAACTACAGCAACTCATTCCTTACTGACTAAAGGGCCAGCACATGGAGCCCCTTTCTCTTTTAACGCACGGCTAAAAGTATGAAGGTGCAAATACAGTGCTGATACCTACTAATCTACCTCTGCTAAACTGAATACAATTAGATTGATGAACCATGGATGATGTGATCCTGTAAGTCTTTACTTAGTTTAGACTTAGTCTTTGATGTGCCAGAAGTATCACAGAAGTACAAGTGGAATTACTCAATTCTGTACGCTCAAAATAACTTAACGCAAGAATATTCCATAATGATAAGGAGGCTATGTCCTCTGTACTGCACAGTCTCTACAAATAAGGTGACATTTTTAATCTCAACATCTTCCAGGTGTAGGCACAAATCAACTCCGTTCTATTAGCTTTTTACAACATTAGTCTCAAGAACAGCAGCAAGAAAGAGAAAAGCTGTGCTTTCAAAAACACCAAAGGACTTTGCAATGATGCGCTTGAATTTAAGTTTGAGAGTAAATCAGGCTGTGTCTACCCAAAATTGTGCCTTGACCAACTCTCCAGCCTCAAGAGCAACTGTGGCAGCAAGAGCCCACATACATGTGTAGGAGCTAAACCATTGCTCCTTCCCTCTTCCCCTTTCCTTCATGCCCTCGGAGAAGTCCCAGCACCTTGTCTGGGAGTGCGCCAGTTGGCAGAGGCTTAAAACCTCCCAGGTTTAACTAATAGTTAAAACCTAAAAATGACTGCAGGACAGTATCCAAGCCCATGTCTTGGCCCCATGTAGTTTACTAATATAAATGGTGCCTTAAGACTTTTAGATTAATATGATATCTCCTCAAATAGAGTGCAATACAGATGCTGTGGGCTTAATTCATCCTTCTGAAAGGCAGAGGTGGATTTTATTTAGAAAATCCTCAAATAGTCCTCAAGTAGTCTTCTGTGAGGCAGATTTGTGCCTGTAGCTCTGGCTCAAAAGAAGGCCAACATGCTGGTCACTTCTCCTATGGTTTCCACCAAAACTGCTGTCCTCACTGGACAACCCCACCACGCCTCGGAAATAAGTGTAAACCACTCAGTTTGGATCAGGTGATTTTTCTAGCCACCCAACCTGTCTCCCAGTCTTCAGATGAAGAAATAACTTTATCATCTTTAAACAATTCAGCTTTTGAATATTTTACTTTAACTACACGGGTTCTATTTACTCAGTTGATCCGTTTCCTTCCTTGGTTATATTAATAACAAAGTTTGTTTGTTGAAATGAAAAACAATCAAATTCCTCCTTCCCCTAAGCTACTTCTCCCTGACATTCAGCATTTAGCATTCCCTGAAGAAAAAGTCATTTTTTTTCTGACAGGTCCTTGCAAATGTGGTGGTCCAGACAAAGTAACCAGACAAAGGAGTTGACAAACTAATTCCCTCAGTACTCTGGGTTAAAGGCATTTTAGGTGTTTGATAGTCAAAACAACATTTGGAGGCAGCTGAGCAGCTGAAAAGGACCAGATTAATTAGAGAGATATTTACTCTTCATATTGTGACACAAAGCCTTCCCTTCCTTTTTTTTTTTTTGCTTTACAAGCCCCAGGAAAGAAATATTACAAATATCAGCTAAGAATTTAAAGGAAAAATAAATATTCCATTGAATATTTCAAACACTAATTTTAAACAGGTACTCTGACCTTTTCTTCAGGCAAATAGTCTTTCTTTGAAAATAGCATACTAACTATCCCCTTTGTAGAGTCACTCCCTCCATTTTTTACTCCCATTACTCCAGCTCTAGTACGAAGTGTAAAACACTGACTGAAACTAAATGGCTGCAAATGCCAAACAGTTGTATTAGAGAAGGGAAAAGGACAGGGGGAAAGGGAAGGGCCATTGGAAATTCTCATTTCAAGCAGAAGCCATTTACAGGAAATCTTCCTCTCTGAAATTATTAGTCATACAAAGTTCATGTCTAATTTTACAATGGTCTGATCATCACAGGAACATGAAAATTCTGAATTAAAATGATTTAGTGAGCTTGAAGAAGGGTATGCCAGCTAAACAGGTGAAGGGACTTTGCCCTTGTTCAAATGCCATTTCTTGGAGACTGACCTGGAAAGAGAAAAGTATCTTTGGATCATCTTAGGAGACAGAGTTTTAAGGATGAAAATGCTTCAAGTTTGGTTCCCTTTCCTTTTTTTTTTATGGGGAAAAGAATTAATAACTACTGTATAACAATGGAAACTCAGCACTTCCATATAGAACTCTGCTCAGGGCAACCTGACCTTGTCTCTGCGTGTAGGTAGGACGTTCCATTACTGACAAAAGCAGGGACTGACGATGCCTGCTGTCAGCAACTGGCAAATGTCCTAGCATGGCTGAAAGACCGAATCTTATGCGCAATCATGTAATAGAGACTGTCCTTCACAGTTAGCAATGAATGCAATCACTGTGCATGGTCGTGCATTGTACTTCTTGCCAAAGTGCACCTGAAATCTCAGGATTGTCTGAGAAACATTGCATATCTACAGATTTACAGATACCTTTTATCATATGGATGGCTTCATAAAAATAAAATTAATCATGACACCATTCGCTCCTATACTGAATGATATGCATTTTCATTGCTTTTGTAATCAGCTAAATTAAATTTCTGGGGAAAAAAAATTAGAACTGATCCTACATGCAATCCACAGGTAAAACAACCCTGGGGGTTGTTGATAACCCTGGTGTGTTTGACATATTGTAACAGAGGGGTCTAAGTCAATCTGGATGTAAATTTTGCATTGACAATGGCTGAAAGAGAAGAGCAGAGACAATGTATTGTAGTGAAATGATGCTTTAGGTACGAAGGTATAAGCTGGTTTTCAGTCTATGATGTAAGATAAGTGAATTTTAAAAATCTCTCATAAAATCTATTTTTTTATTGAAAAAAAGAAAAAAAGGTCTTCAGCCTTATTTATAAATATGCTTCTTACAGAGAAATTTATTATAGACAAAATATTGCCTTAGAGGGTTATGGTTTTGTCTTTGATTTTGTTTTCAAATAAATTAGCCCCTACAGACCAGGTTTGCAACAGAAAGCATTGAGGTTATTCTTGTTTTTCCTGTCCACATGTAGCACCAAGAGCACAATACAGACAGTCTGCATTATACAATTCATCCCCTTCATCAAATCATTTGTAAATAAAACAAATTCTTTCTTATTAAAAAGATCCATTTAAATAAAGTCACAATTATTAAAAAAATACATTTGCAGCTTGCGCTCCAGGTTCTTTGGTGAGTATGGATTAAATCTTTTCTTTTGCATGTGACTAATAATGAGGTTATGAAGCACAGAATTCCCGCCTAAGCCTCAGCAAACACTGAATACGTCATTAAGAATTTTATACAAGGCTAACATGAATATGACTTTGACTAAAATTATTGACTTCAGATAAAAGATGAATATAGAAACAGAAGAATGGAGACATGTAGTAGGCTAAGAATTCAAAGAACACATATGGTGGCTGACTGTTCTGAAAAAAACCCCCAGATTAGAAAAAAAATTCCCTCTCTTTTTTAGGAATTTAAAAATGTTTGTGAAAACCTCAAGAGAAAATAATTTTAAACGCATACTTATTTTCCATAACCATAAAAGTAAAAGACTGCAAAGTCAGTTTCTCATTCTTCTCATTCTTCTATTAAAGACATTCTATTTTGTATAACACATTAAATTCTGTATGAAAAATTCTATCCTGTAGAGTGCAAAAGATTAAAGAATGTGACTGTGATTTCCTGGACACGTGACAGAGCATGTGTCCTTTCTTTGGGACTAATCAGGATTTTGAATCCAATTCACATTCTAAGTAGAGACTGGGGTATTTTCTCTCTGTTTCTCACCAGAAAACTCAACCCTTACTTGAAAGATGAATTTTTGCCTTGCTTTTTGTCAAAACTGAAATATTTTTTGCAAAATGCTACACAAAAAGGCCACCTTCATTCCATACAATAATTCTTACTCTTCATAAGATTCCTCAGACAGTGTTCCTCCGTCTCAGGTATTGATGTTCTCTCCTAAAAAGTATCCCTTTCTTACAATGTCTGCAGCAATCTCTAATATTTTATATTTTCGCACAGGTTTTCTAGTTGATTAAGTGAAATTTACAGTACAACCACACTTATGTTTTCTCATTTCCCATTTCATATCCCTTTCCTCTGTTATGCTTCTTGAATACACAAACACATATTTCTTGTTATCTGAATGGATTGTGACTTCGTTTCCTGAAATTTTCATTTCCTTCTTAACCTGTCATCTGTTTTGGCTGCTTCACGCATACATCTCACGCTACCATCTGTTTGTTTCAGCTGTTCCCTTATTCTCTTGCCTACTACAGAGATTCCCATTCTGTAACTTCTCCCTCTGAGCCCCACTATAAAATCTTCTACATATTTCTGTTTTTTCCACCGGTGTATCGGCAAATCTTTTCATTCAAAGATGACCCATCCCATCTGAAACAATTCCATGTACTAAGGGGCTAATGCTCAACTAATGCCCAACATCCGTCTATCAGTTGGCCTAAGCAGCATTCAAAAAACTAAGATTTGTATCAAGAGTCACTTGAGTGACTCACAAGAGTCATCAAGAGTCACTTAAAATAGTTAATTCGTTTTAAAAATATATTCCATTGTGCTAGCTTAGTTACATTACTTATTCTATTAAGCAGACAAATTATGCAGTTTCTTCCCAGAAAACTGCACTTTTATACCACTGTTGTAAAGTTAACCTTTGGAAAACTCTAGACTCAGTGAATACACAAATGTCAGAATCTGGACTATGTAACAGGTAATTTTATAGAAAAAGCAACTCTTTATCTTCATAATAATATTTTTTTTCTTGTGTTCAGTTTTGCTTCTCTATCTGCAGAACACAATTATTAACTTTGAAATTTTCTCCACTCATGTTTTTAAATGAATGGGATTCGTGAGTCTCTTGTATGTGACACTTATTGCAGAACAACCTATATTTTCTCTGTCTACAGCTGCACTCATTACAGTCAGTACTTTGAGATTTACTTATGGCACTTCCTTTAATAAATACCAGAAGCATAAAAAAATTATATAACTGTAATTATATAGGTTCATGCAGATAAAAAAATACCAAGTCAGACACAATTCCTGAATATCTTGTAGCAGGTAAGGAAAATTTCTTATTCTAGAAGATGCAAAGAACAGTTAAATTTATTTCTGAATTCTAAGGAGGAATTAACTGAAAATCTAGAAAAAAAGGGTAGAGTGAAAGATCAAGAAGTGATTTTTATTTTGAGGTAAGGAAGGGATGACAGCAGTAAAACAAGGATAACATTTCAAAGAGACAGACTTCAACAAACTCAGAGAACTAGTTCATTGAGTATTGTGGGAAGAGAATCTTAAGAATAAAGGGTTACAAGAAAGCTGGCAATTCATGAAGAGGAATACCTTAAACATGCAAGAAGAAATTGTCTAATGCAATGTAAGATTAAAAATACTTAGAAAATCAAACACAAAAACTAAAATTGAAAGATACCTGTAAGAAGCAGCAGTAAGGGAAAAAAACATTCAGAGAAAACCAAAAAACCAAATATGGCTTAATAACATAATGCTGTTTCAAAAAAGTAGGTTATATACTATGGTGTATTTATGTAAGTGCTGTGTGGAAAAAAGCTACAGAAACTATTCTCTTGATGCCACTTAAGCTTCTCTAATTGTTCAAGAGCATATTTTAAGTAAGGTAGAGATAACATGCTATTATACACAAAGGGAGAGAGAATGAAGAATTAAAAGAATTTAAGATATAAAGTAGGAGAATTTGAAAGTTCATTTGTCTAGCTGAAAAGACAAAAGTTGAAAAGTTGGATGAGGGTGACAACATAAAATGGTTTCCTAAAACGTAAGAGGAAATTATGCCGAGAATTAATTGTTTTCTGTAATGGATGTAAAATGAAAATAAAACCCCCTCTAAGCTTATTTTGCCTTCAGGGAATTCAGGAGAAGCTTTCTAAACAGGTGAGTGTTGAAACAGGAAAATGTAAATACCTAAGGAAGCTGTGGAACCGGATACTTTAAAGACATAACATAAACATCATCAGGTATGGCTTAGGTATTAAACTGATCATTGCAGAACATCCCATTCCTCCAATTCTTGAATTATAGAAGAATATAATCAACTCACACTGCATGTCACTGCAATCACAAATTCAGATGACTGAACGCAGTTAATACATGGGAAGACTGCAACAGGACGAATCTTCTGATGTCTAACATCATCCAGGTATGCCATATGAAGCATTTTGTTTGTATATGCAGTAAAATGCAGTCTGACTCTCTTGCTTTCATCCCAAAACAAACATAATGTGCTTTCTATATTAAGTGATATCCTATCCCCGTTGCCTTGATTAATCATTTTATGCCATCTGCAGTATCATCCTCTATGTGATACCCTGAATCAATCACTATTAATGCAGTGGTTTGTAAATGAAGATCAACAAAAAGTGAAGTATCAAATAGCCCCCTCCATGCCAAATTTGAAGGAAATAAGCTGCCCCTGGGGTTTTATGTAACAGATACGCATGATTCTAATATGACTGATAAGGTTACTTTTCAACAAAGCTATATTAAAACTTTCATTAGCCTTCTGCAGTTCTCAGCACCACTACGTGGATTTTTATCTTGTACGGTACATAAAAATGTCATGTGGTAACCCAGACAGACTCATGCTCATAATGAAACAGCAGCCTGAAGAGAAACTCACTATCAACACCTGAACGTGTGTGTGGACACATGCATAAAGATGCTCTTGCATGTGTGGATCTTCCTAAAAATAAACCCTCCTCTGACTTGCTGCACTTCATGTTGCGCCTTCTAAATCTGCAGCAATCTTGCCTACCAAACTAGTGTACATATGTAGAACAGCACGTGAGATGAGACTGTTGAAGGGAAAAGTAGGTGAAAAAGGGAGAAGAAATATAATGGATATGACTTCCTTATTGAAGCCTTTAAGAAAAACCATAAATGTGATATTATATAGTCTAAAGGTGAAGGGGTCAGTGAAAGAGAGTGTGGAAAAGGCTGTGATAGAATGCTGTAATCTAACAGCATTGTCAGGGTATAGACACAAGGTAATTTTATTTTCAGCTTAGGAGAAGATTGCTAAAACGACAATATTTTTGAAAAAAAAAGTATCCTAACAATCACTAAACTCTGATTCCTAGTGGCGGAAGAGGGCTTCACACACCGTCAGGTAACCGTGATTCAAAATTTAGGTTTATGTGGAAAAACATGCTTAATATCATATTGAAAAAGAAATCGGAAAAAAATATTTTATCACATGGATTTATATGGTTATGACCTTAAATAACTTATCATTGTGCAACTTGACTATTACTGAAGCATGCCTGGATAACAGGCATCAGAGGAGGAAGACTGCTGATATGGAATATTTAAATTCATTAATTTCTTGGCATTAATCTATGTTAGGAACTCAGAAGCTGGGATGGTGGATGGGTTGCAAGCCCTTCATTAATAAGTGGAACTAAGAAAGAGGAAAAAAATAGATAATTTGCCTTAAGAATAAGATATTTCTTCAGTGAGCAATCTAATAGCATGGTTTCCTCTTTTATTTCAGAAAGAAAAAGGAATGGATTGTGGAATTTATGAGTACTGACCCAGAATTTAGCTTTGCCAGTTTTGCATGTCACAGTACATACAATAAATTAAAATTAACAGCTGGAAGATGACATGCTCTTAAGACAGAAGTGATTAGGGAAGCAGCCATGGAGTCATTTTAACCAGCTAGCTGGAGATTTCTTCTACATGGGATTTCCTGTACTATCACTCCAAGAAAGTTCACAGGACAGGGGGGCTATCAGGAGGAACGAGAAATAATCTGGTTGTCTAAAGGTCACAGAAAGCTGATGTAGAGAAAGCTAGAGAACAACCTACAATCCAGAAAGCTTTAAAACTGGCTTAAATTTTATCAAACTATGCTACATGCCATTCAGATACAAACCAGAATTTTGCTTGCTTCAACCAACCCTTAATCTCATTATTTTATGATATATATCCTGTGTCACAAATCTGTCACACACTCAGAAAGGCAAGAACTGTTGGCGTACACTTTGACAGCTGTTAAGCTCTATTCGAAGTTGATAGTAGTGTTGAGAAAGGTGCTGCTTCTATTTTCGGCTCTATGAGTAACTTCAGAAAGCTACATTCATTCAGTCTGGCACCTGATGAGAATCCCACGGCTACCCCCAGTGGAAATGTCATGGACTTTTTCAATGGTCATTTGTAGTCAAGACTAACACTTTTAGCCTTGTCTAGAATGAGTCATACATCATTGCCTAGATTAACAATTTACTTTTTAGTTTTACTGACTTACAGTTGCATGATAATGGATTCAAATGAAGAAAATGGTTCCCTCATTTGTTAATGACAGTAGGAGGTATTTTGGTTTCAGAAGACAGCTTTGCAAGTGCTTTCTCACAGATATTTCATTTTATCTTTCTATTGACATGCTGAATGTGTCCCATTTGCAAGAAGTCACTGCCAGTCCTAATTTGAGGCTGTTTCCTCTCATCCTATCACTTGTTACTTGGGAGAAGAGACCAACCCCCACCTCTCTACAACCTCTTTTCAGGTAGTTGTAGAGAGTGATAAGGTCTCCCCTCAGCCTCCTATTCTCTAGGCTAAACAACCCCAGTTTCCTCAGCTGCTTCTCATAAGACTTGTGCTCTAGACCCCTCATTAGCTTTATTCCCCTTCTCTGGACACGCTCCAGCACCTCAATGTCTTTCTTGTAGTGAAGGGCCCAAACTGAACACAGTTTTTGAGGTGCAGCCTCACCAGTGCCAGTCATGAAAGATAATTATGTGGAAATGGGACATGAGAGCCACTTCAAATTTCTTCTCCTACCTGAGGGGTCAGATTCTCCCACCTTGGTAAGTTAGAGCAATCCATCTGACCCACACAAACCTCTATCATGCCAGGAAACCACAATTGAAAGTGCATGAGATATGTTTAACGCCTTTTCCTACTCACATAAGTTGAGCAATCTCAAAACCCACAGACTTCAGGGTGCACAATCTACCCCCAAGAGCTGTAGTTAGTTTTCTATTTTCAACCTGAATTTAAAATTCTCAGGATGGAGAATGCCTACTAGGCCTCCGTTGCAATTAAATTTATATTGCTATCTTCAGAGAAACCATCTGTAGTATGAGTGCAAATAAAATTAGAATTTACCACCCTCATTCCTGAAATTTAGCGTGTGTGTGGTATTTCACACATTTAATGTGAGTGCCCCAAATGTCACCGTAAAGGTAAACATGCCAGTTTTTAAATATCAGGCACAGCATGTAGTTGCAATCTGTGACAATAAAATCTGGCTTTATAAAGGAAAAAAGGCATACAAAGGTGAAACACAACTGTGGTTTTCCACTTCAAACAGATGAAAACTAGAAATGCTCTTCCTCAAAATTTTGTTGTGTAAGTTTTATAGTAACTCCCATATTCATACTTTAAATAATTTGTAAAGACAGAAGACTACTTTAAATACATCTGTATGCTACCTCAAACAGATGAAACCCCAGAATTTAAAAGGACAGTTTCCCAGCTTCTGCATTCTAGGGTGCTCTTTTAGTAGTTTCCAATTGTACTTCTTACTTGAAGGTTGCATTAAGGGCACTGCAAACAAGTGTAATAAGTCATGTCATCTGATGGGCTAAAACTTATTGAAGCTTCTTTCACGCCAAGGAATTACAAAGTAACTGACATGAAGAGGAAAATACTTTTACAGCTGAAGCAATTTTACATCAGGAACTTGAAAACAAGGATTAATAGATTTGAATGAATGGTCTTTTGTTTGTACAAGAAAAAAAAAGTAAATTTACAACACTGTGTAGTTAAGATGGGAAGTGACTGACTGTGATATAATAAGACAATATATACTGTATGCAAAACACAAAGAAAAACGTTCAAACAAATGCAGAGCAGGCAAGAAAAGACATCAGCTGATACATATTTATACTATAAAGTACTACTCAGGTAAAACATGGAAAACTTTTTAGCACCTCCCTCATACGGAATAGTCTCTCTACAAATTATAATAATAAAATTGGTCTTACATTCAATGGGCCATTTGTGAAATAAAATATAAATTAACTGCAATAAAGACAACAGAATCTAGATCCACATATCTTTACATATCTTGTCACTCAATATATAAAGCAGCCTAGTACACAATCTAAGAAGGTAACACTATGTGACTATGACTTTACAAAATTAAAAGTATATGTGTATTCTCCATGTTAGAATGCGTCTGTCAATTATGTTATTATCCTTTACTGGATTAAGATTAACATTTAAGTACAAAGAGGGGAAAAACAAGAGAGCTCACATCATCATTCTGGAATCAAGCATAGTCTTCCTAAGGAGAGCATGACCACAAGCGTATTTTGTATTAGTCTTCTTTTTAAAAATATTAGAATGTTACAAATGGTTGTTGGGGGTTTTCATA
Source organism: Chionis minor (assembly GCA_013398295.1). NCBI lineage: Eukaryota > Metazoa > Chordata > Aves > Charadriiformes > Chionidae > Chionis > Chionis minor. The sequence goes on along the minus strand of VZSF01010837.1, from coordinate 1,031,662 downwards.
ATTATTCCTACAAATTATTTTATTGTTTCAATCTCATTAGAAGTTTTTCAACCAGAAATTTCACTTCATCACAAGGATTGTTACTGATCGAAAACTACAAGGAGAAAGCAAATGGTTCTTCAAACTATTTCTTGTATTTCCAATATCACCTGTGAGAAAACCAGTAAGGGACAGCATCTAGCAACCCGGTACTTCTTTAGACTAGTAACAAAATATAAGTGCTTACTAGGATTTGAACCGTTATCATCATTCTACATTTGTTGTATACAATAAAAACTGCAAATCCTCATTGACTAGACAAAACAAGAAAGTGAGAGTATATTGTATTATATTATCCTGGTTTCAGCTGGGATCAAGTTAATTTTCTTCCTAGTAGGTGCTGTGGTTTGGATTTAGAATGAGAATAATGTTGATTACATATATTATTTTACTTGTTGCTAGGTGATCTTCATATTAAGTCAAGAACTTTTTCAGCTCCCTATAGAAGCTGAGGGGGAGCACAGATGGGACCAGCCAGCCAAAGGAATATTCCATACCATAGACATCATGCTCAGTATATAAATAGGGGCTGGCTGTGGGGCAGGAATCCACGATCACTGTTTGGGATGTGCTGGACAATCGATCATCCAGTGGTAAGCAATTGTATTGCATCACTCGTTTTGTATATTCTATTATTATTATTACTATCACTATTACTACTATTAATATTTTCTCTTCCATTACTGTTCTATTAAACTATCTTTATCTAAACTCGTGAGAGGTTTTTTTCCCTTTTTCTCCCTCTTCTCCCTACCTTACTGGGGGTGGTGGCAGAGGGAATTTAGTTAATGGCTGCGTGGTCCTAGTTGCCGGCTGTGATTAAACCATGACATTTATATATATAACAGTATATATAAAACCAACCCTACTCTTGGCAGTGCAAATTTACAGTATTAATAGATGCAGTAAAATAACCATTTTAAATTAGTAAATCCTATATTTCATTTATTATGCTTCAAAGAATAATCGATTGTCAGGCATGACATGAGTAAGACCACAGATCTCAGCGCTACAAAACTGTTCTGTTGTTTGGATTAGATATTTTACTATACTTTCCTCCTAAGAGGGCAACTTAAATGGAAAATAATAAGAAAAGAATCATACATCTTCCCTGTTATGCACGTATTTCCTTTAGCTGATGGCTTCTGCTGTAACCCAATAAAAGCTACCAAGTGCATATTTGAAGAGTAATCTCTGCATACATATTCAGAATACAGATGTGTGCCACACAAGTTGCTGTGATTCCAGTTCTTCCTTTTAATTTTCAGTTTAAAAAGTACTTGCAGCTCAGACATGAAGATTAACTAAACCCCACCATGTCATTTTATGTGAAACACTATTATAGGACAGACACAAAATGATTATTCAAGGTCACTGAGTGAATCAGTGGTCGAGATGGAAATTCTGTCCTGCATTTCTAGTTCTCCTTTTGAAGAGATTAATTCAAATATATGAGGATTTCCAACTAAATACTTCCACTGCTTTATACATAAGCAACCATGGCAACTGTTAAAGTCCCTTGGTGAACTGCGATCTAACCTGCAGCTGCTTCTTTTGAAAACAAAACAAAATTAAAAAGCCCCACAAAAACCCCCAAAACAGGTAAAGGCACATCCCCAAGCACCACAGAAGGTAAATTCTTAGTTGTAGTGTGAATCTAGCTCATATTTAACTTTTATTTAGAAAGTGATTAATCTTCTTTGGACTGAAATGTAGTAGGAGACAATTTACAAAGCTGTTTTCTTTCACGCACACAGTCATGCGTTTTTTACATCTGTAAGTATACAGAAGCCAGAGCAAAACTTTGATTCGATTCAAAACTTAAAACCAGCACAGCTAATAATCCAATCTAATCTGAACACAGCTCATCCAGTGATTCTCATGTCAAGCCCATAGTTCTGGTTGAACCACAGATCAAATTTCCTGAGTAGAAAGCCATCCCACTCCTAGCTGAGACATTGAAAGGTATAATTAGCCTCACTGGGAAAAACATGTGCGTTTGTTTCAGCACAAATCTATTCAGATTCAGATTCTAACCTTGACATCTGGTTTTGCCTTTGCCTGATGAACAGCAAAACCACATAGAAAATATTCACAGTGAGGGGACATAGATATAGCTCATATCATTTAATTACCTGTGTTTCCACTTGATAATGGAAGGATTACACTAATACAGGAAAAATGTCAATAAAAACTTTAATTTTTTATGGATTATGGTGTATTTCTGTCTTGCTTGACACCAGTGGTGCAAAATACTAAATATATTTTATTGTTTTTTGAAAGAAATGTTGTAGATTGAGAAAACTTTAAGTGCCCTAAGGTTCAACACTAAAGTGTTTTTTAAAAGTAGTTTCTAGACATACCAAAAATGCTTTCACTTCCATATTTCAATTTTCCTCTTTGTGCTGTTGTATTTTATATAGTAAAATCTTTCATATATCACTTACTTTTTTATCTTCATTATATTTATGGAAAATTTCTTGTGCTCTTTCTTCACCACCATCCGTAAACAACATAATAATCTTATTGCAGTTAGCTCTAGAGACACTGTGCTGTAGGAGATACAAACAGAAGTTTTTTTAAATTTCAGGCCATAAGGAATAACAACAGTTACATTTGATGGCTTTACTACTTTAAAATGATAATGGTAAAACTTCCAAAGTCTTTTAGGATTTCATTCAATACCCCTTTCTGAATGAGAAAAAACCAAACAAACAAAAAAAACACACCACCATTTTTCTGTTCCATGAGAGTTAAATATGATTTATTTCACATGTGGCCCAACACAGAGGAATGGGGATCTGGTGTTTCTTTTCGCCTCCACCAACACAAGGAAAGCTCATACCCATCACATCAACCCCACAGCGTTCCTCTACAGAAGTTTTGCATGAGACTTGTACAATGAGGATCTCGAAATATTTTTACTCTTCTCTTTTCTCATGCTTACATTTTTTTCTTTTCCTTCCTGTCCTTATGGAAATTTGGGAACAATAACCCTCTAATAAATTACTGAATATTCTTTTTTTTTTTTTTCCTGCTGGACTCCTACTCACAGAAACTATCAAGCTCACTGACCACTTAAATGAAAACTCTGATAATTTAGGCATTCTGTAGGTATGTCTAAAAAAGTCTGCCGTATAAACTCAGAAATACTTTTGCATTTGTTACTTTTGTCACATTTCTTTAAAATAAGCTCCATCTTCCTCTTCTTTAATTCTCTCCTGGGTTTTTTGTGTGTTTTGTTTTGTTTTAATATGCTGCAATGAATAGCTAACCTCTAGAAAAGTATTTTAGAATCAAGTTTAAATAATATATTGCAGCCGAGATACGGCTGCCTAAAGTATTAAGATTTCTCCATCACCTGCTTTTCTAATTCGATTGTAGCTCAGAGGTGAACAGCTGAGCATGTTCCATTATTTCTGGAGGGCAAGCCTGGAAAAGAGAGAACTGAGAAGTCCTTCTGACTCCTAATTCAGCAGTCAAAGTAGTTAGTAAAGCCACTGAGAAAAATGCAGTGTATTGCGCAAAGGAATAAAAACATTGTTCCATAACCAGAACAATAGTGAGATGAATAGGAATTTTGGCTTGTTATGAAAGGAGCCAAAAGCTCCTCCTTTGGCATTCATTTTCCTTCCTTATTCCCTAAAAGTTAAGAATCTAGTCTAAACAAAACATTCATGAATTTTACAGCCAGCCATTCCTCGTCCTCTGTGTTGCATACAAATGGTCCTAGTCAGACACATCTTGGTACTTCCAAGTAGTTGGATGTGACAGAGCAAAACCCTTAGAGATTCAGTAAAATAAATTCAACTTCCCCTTCCACAAGCCTGAGTTTTGCTGTATGAATTTACTATACAGTCAGGAAAAAAATAGGAGAGTCATCCTTATAAAGTACCCAATTCTCCCTTGCTTTAGTCTTTGTGACTAGACAGTGACTAATTTTCACCTCGCTGGTCAGGTGAGATGATCCTGTTCCCTTTCGTTACTTTTCATCCTACTCTCCAATTCCTTGTTCTTCTGCAATAAAAAGACCAAAACACCAGAGCCAGCCCTCAAACATCAGCCAGTAATCCTCAATATTACAGCTCCACGGTTCTACAATGCTCCCAGAAAAATAAAACACAAAAACTTTATTTGCAATCACTATATTAAAAGATGAATAATTATTACTTAGAGATTATTTGTACGGGTAGTCCAATATTCAGTGAATAACTATTTACTTAATGATTTGAAATAAAAACAAAGATCCAAAGATTTTCTTACATGTAACAACAAATAAGAAAAGCTTGAAATCAATACATTCTCTCCAATCTCATCAGCACACTGTGTTTCATTTGGAATTAAATAATTTATTATCGTCTTTTGCTTGTGAAATATAACCTACAAGATACTGCTTTGGACTGCAATCTTTTTGATATTAAAAAAGTAATAAAAGCAGAGCGGGATACTTCATAAATAAACTCACTCACCTACATTTACAGTGATTTAATACACAGGCGAAAATAAAATCAGAGGGAAACCAAAAAGATGACAGGGAAGGGGACCAATGTCTGCTCATATTATAAAGAAATGAACGCTATTACGAGCAGTGTGAACTTGATCTAGTCTTTGTTTTAACTGACTAAATCGGGATTTTTCTGTCGGTTTACTTAGCATTTGCTAACACAATATCAGAAAAATGCAGTTTTCTCTTTATCTCCTGGTACTTACAAAAGACCATTTTCTTACACTACACTGTTTAGACACGTCATGTCATAGAAAGAAAAATCCAAAATTATAGCTTCCAAACAATATTGTAAATTTGAACCCAAATAAGGTCAAATCCTATATTTTCCCACATAAAAACTTCACATTCTGGTGAATGAACTTAACACATCAGTCTCTTACAAGGGATCAAGAGGAAGGCAGAACTGCCTTTACAACACAGCTGCTTTTTGCACAAAGATGGAGAGATACTGGCTCAGGGAGCGAATGTAAGTGGTTTTGCAAAGCTGATACAGTAATTTCAACATTTTTCTGACCGGTTTGCCTCAGCAGGCCAATGGATGGCTCTGCCTTCCCATCACAGACCACAGCTGACGAGGAATGTGTTGCCTGGCAGCTTTCCCCAGACAAAAACTTGCTTTTTAGCTTCAACAACAGAAGAATAAAAGTTGAACTGGGTCTATGTGTTCGTTTTTAGCTCTCTTTTCCACTTAATAAAGGACTATTATTTGGTTTGTTTGTTTTTTCTTTCAAACAGGCAAGGAAGACATGATCCATGTTATACTGTGCCTAAAATTGCTTTTGTTTTACACATTTCACAACCCTAAAACGAACTCCTTAAGTGACAGATCGGGATTATACCTCATGACATGACACTTTAGGATTGCTTTTTCACTGTGAGTTTCAAGCCACTGAGGAAGGAAAAGTAAAGCAAACCAAAAATCAACTACTCAAGAAGAAATTATTTCGATAAAATTTTTTTGACAAATTGTAGTTATTATGGTATGAGGGCAAAAACCTCCTGAATTGCTGAAGCTGAAGTATTATTATTTTCAAAGAAATAGCAAGTTAATATAACAATAAATAATGGAAAAATATTGCATAAATATGATGGAATCCAGACTATTGATAATCACTTGAATTAGTCTGCTGAAAAAAACTGAAGTGTCTATTTCCATCTAGCAACATATCAGAGAGTAAGTTTTTCATGGCAGGAATGAAACATTACTTTGGCATTCAGAAAATTCTTTGAAATAACTGTCATCCAGAAACAGAACCCACAAAATTATTATGAAAATTTGAGCTGTTAAAAAATATGCCATTTCCATGGACCTTAAAGCAATTGGAGTGTTTGAATTCATAAATACACAACTGCAAACTATCCCAAAACATATTTTTTATTGTTTGTTTAAGCCTGTAGTATACCATCCTATTATATTGCTTTGTCAGCAGAGTCTAGCACTAACTCCATCACCAGCCTTTTACTCTTCCTGCCAAATGGACTTGCCAATATCTGGAGAGGATGATTGTATTTCTGTAACCTAGTGCAATCTCTTAAATTTCCCTTGATATGCACATCCACAATGTCCAGTCATAATTTACAGGCTTGCAGAGATTATGTGAGGCTATTCACACCTCTGTCTCCAATTACAAGGAGACAGTCTCCCTATCAGACTGATCTCCAATTATTTTTTTAAGCAATTTTTTAGTCCCACAAACAAGTCCACTTTGAGGCTTCCTCTGTGTTCAGGTCTTCTTAATACTGCCTGTACAGAAAGTACATATCTGGTGCTGCACCAAATATAATACATAATGTTAAGGAATATAAATTTTATGAGAAACAAGGTGTATTTGGCAAAATTTTTTGTGTCTTGCTGGTTCCCTCTGTTCGAGATGAATGAATAAAAAGGGGAAATGCCTTTCAGTCTGGTGCAAAATACGCCGTCAGCTTTTAAAATCCTGCTTGCAGTTTTATACAACCATCAGCAGAGGGCACACAATCATTTCTGCACCAAACCATTTCTCCACTCATCCAAATAATAATCTGCTGAAAAAACACCGTTTGAAACACCGTATTTTTTTTCCTCCATCAAAATTTAACAAGGTTAGAAATTTTTCAACAAGCTCTAGCCCTAGGCTGCATATACAATGGCAGGAAAGCTATCTGAAGTCCAAAATCTGGCAGGGAAAAAAGTAAACATTTGTACACTGAGAGATCTAACTGATATATTTAAAAAAATACAAAATAAAAAGAACACACTTTATTGTTAGATCCTTAACTTCTGTAAATTGGTATAGCTTTATTTACACTAAGGTGAAGATACAATATGCAGTCTTTACGAAGGTGAAATATAGAAATTTTTTTTAAACAACTACAGAAAGTACTAAAAAAAAAAAAAAAATAAAGACTAATAAAGCCCCAACATTTGTGGTAAATGGGAACCATTACTACTTAGAAAACTAGTGCTTGGGTGCAAACTAGAAAGTACAATGTAATTAAAACATGGAGACAATGCATTTAACTTTTGAGGAAACTATTAATTTTATGCATCAGAAGGAGAAAGGAATTAGAATACTCTCTGTTGCCTAATACTCCTCTGTTAACTAAGTAATTTGCTCCCCTCTGTTTTTCTCAAGCCATGGTCGACTATGACATGTAAGAAATATGACATTGCAGGTCAACTAAACTTTGCTAGGAGATACTGTGGTAAAACTGAAATAGTAAACAACACTGCAACATTCTGTAGCCTTCCATTTTAAAATTACCTGCAAATACATCACTGCCACAGCTATGCGCTGAGAATCACGTTACCTGACAAACTAGCTCAACAAATGAAGTAAAAACAGTACGGCATATTGAAAACCAAATTTATCCCCACATCTTAGCAACCTGCTGGGGGATCTGCAAAGAAAAAAGAACATATTGTTGGGATAAATTTACTTGCTAAATAAAGGTTTGCACTTCTACCACTTTGTTACACCAGGGAGGAGCAGGCAGTGGCCATCTGAACATTCAAGTTCTCCTTCATTGTAGAGCAGAGAGAGATGACTTTCATACTTACATTTAGCAGCTGTTCAAAAGCATAGCTAAAGCCTTTTTTGTAATCTGTAATTCCTTTAGCAGAGATTTTATAGACAGCTTCTTTCAGCTTCTTCTTGTTCCTCACATTAGCTTGGACGAGATGATTAAAGCAACTGACGTTCTGAGCGTTATTGTTAAACTGTAAAATAAGTAGAAATGATATTAAAGACAGTTAATTTTGATTCTCTTTTCTAGGTACCATAGTAGTAAAAAATAATGTTTTCTTGATCCATGAGATAAAGCATGTCGCACCTGGATTTTCATTTCCACTTCATAGAGAATATCCAGCAGTGTCTGAAGTTTTCAATATTGGTCAAGAAAAATATTTAAAAAGTAATCCCTTTGTTGCAATCCAAAAAAAATTGATTATAGTGGAAAAATTCGCACTAATTTTATTTCTAGCTCATCTAATGAAACTGAACTGAGAAACACAAAATTAGGGGAAAACAAACCCATGAGAAAATATTTATCTTACATTTTTAATCACTGAAAAATGTTAGTTGAATTATCAGGTGACTACTGTATTGCATGTATTAGTCTTACAGAACACAAAATACACTCTTGGGACAAAGCAAGTCCATGAGAGTATAGCTGTAAAGAGGAGGATATTGTTAATAACAATATAAATTTGTGTATTGAGAACACTCATATTTGTGCTTTCTTTCCCACATATCCATAGACTACTGAAAAATTCATTTATATGAGATTCTGACTTTAAAAACTTACATGGAAAATTTTTTATGTGCAAAATTTGTCTGCACGAGTAGACATCAGTTTATGGTCTCTTTAAAATTTGTATCTGTATAAATAAACATACATACACGTATAAGAACAAATATATATATATTCCAGTAGAGAGGGCTGCAGAGATATGTCTATCTATCTATTTAAAGCCAAAGATGAGCCTTGTCCTAAAAAATACTGCAGCATGTATGATTCTAACTGTAGTCTTGAATGAAAGTGCATATTCCTGCACATAATATGTGTTTAACTCAATTTGAATGAAAATATCTTTTTACCTACAGCAGAGTGATTTTTATTTAAGATACTCTTGACCAATATTACTAAAACTATTGTCTTAGCCAATTTTTAAACTGTTTTGTCTCTCCAGATTTCTTGTGTGAGCTTTTTTTTCTCACTGACAAACAAGATGTCCAAAAAACTCTGTAAAACTCCATTTCAGTAAAGGCACTAAAATCCAGACCTCTTAATTTAGGTTTCAGCTGAAAACAGATTATTATGCCTCTTCCTGATTAAGGGCCTTCAGTGAAAGTAAATATAAATGTACTTTTATGCTGTCAATCTGGTGCAAAGCCTTAAAATAACTTAAAAATCAGGTCTGGTATGGTTAAGTGTCAATACTGCTAATTATTTCAGTAGTACTGTATAGAAGATAAGTAAATAAGGTCACAAATTTCAATAATTACTCAGACTACTTATATGTCTAAAATAAATCACTAAGTACTGGGCACAAAGTACAGAGAGAGAACTGCTATCAGCAGCAAACTACAACTTGCAGTGTAATTGTAAGATGCTTACACTCAACAAAACTTAAAAGGATGAAGGGATTGATAATATTAAACCTTTTTTAATAAGGTGCATAATTCAATTCAAGTGAATAGGACGCTTAGGAGGTGTGCAGGCTTTGCCATGCCCTGAAACAGATGCGTACGGATGCATGCTCCTTCTTCTTAGGACCAACCAAAATATGAACCACCAGTAATTTTTATCAAACACCTACTTTATTCAATAAGACTTCTGCACCTGAATTAGTAGGAGCAAATGTGTAACAGCCAATACAGCACAGCTTATGGCAGAGATGACTTACAGAGAAAGGCATCATCCTCAGCAGAAGGCTTAGCCTAATTCCTTCCAGATCCTTCTTGAAAACAGCCACAGAGCTGCAGCTGTGGGGTTTTTGGTTGTGAGTGAGCAAATCCAGGCACTAGTGTGACAGCGTTTGCTAGGCTGGATTCTTACTTACAGTTCCACGTGTCATTTCTTATTCTTGCAAAAAGGATGTGGCAAAGTGCCCCATGAACTAGAGCCTTTAAAGCACAGACTTGTCTGCCTCATCCTCTAATATTACTGTCCCACAAGCCACTCCTGCATGTATGGAGAAACTAAAGAAGAAAAACCACTCTTTTGATTTTGAGCATTAACTAGTTCACAACTAATCTAATACCTCGCCATCTTCATATTGTATTTATGTTTCTAGTGAGCTTAGTTTTTGCTCATTCCTCATGAGTTAATATTGTCTTTTGGTGAGATACTGATATTTTTATGGTATAGTTGCTGTTTTCCTGAGAACTGTATTAGCTAAAAAGTTGTATTGATTCTTGCTAGGTAGAACTATGAGAATACCCATGTAAGAATCTTGATACATCTTTCTAATTAATAAGGACAATTATTACTTTGTCCCGATTTTATAGCTCTGGTCCCCAGGTGATTAAAATCTGTGGGAGCAAGTTACTCTCAAATGACTTTATGCAAAGTTTTCTGTTCCCCTTTCTATCAATATGCAGCTCCCAATGTGTCACAAGGGGATAACTGATTCCAAAAACATGCAAAAGCATGGACAAGTGCTTTGACTTTGAAAAATGCAATGTCTTATTTGACCAAGTATTCTACAGAAGTCAGCTGTATATAATAATACAAAAAGGTTGCTTATTTATTTTTGTAATGTTTTATTCATCCGGGCATTAATTTTCATAATACCACAACTATGAATATAGTATTGTGTGTCTAAACTAATTACAGTAAAAAAAGTATGAAAATAGGATGAGATAATGAAGATTAAAAATATTTTCCACTTCTCCTACTGTCACAATGCAAACTTTACCCTTAAAATTCAGCTTGAATGTTCCTGTAATTTATGCAATATTTCCCAGAAAAGAATAATTTTGGTAGGACCAACCCTCCGCTGTGATTAAAATGTAAGACTCCCAGCTGAACCCTAACATTTCCATTGTGTGCTTTTAAAGCCATTATCTTTTATGAAAGTTCTTTCCCCAGACTCAAACAAATTATGGTCATTCATTTTCCATTTCTCCTCAATATCATGTGGTGATTTTTATTTGCTGTTCTTAAGTTGCATGTTTGGATGTTTAAGCATGTTTTGTTGCTTAAGCAAAACCATAAGATGATCACACAACTGTAATCAATTTATTTTGATGCAAAATACCAACACTCAATGGGAGTTTTTATAGAAGTTTCTTATAGAAGTAACCAATAAATCACCCAATGATCATTAGGTACATTAACCCTGTGGGAGTGAAAACAGTATTGTGCTGTGGAATTATTTCAGCTTGCCTTGACCTAATTTTCTAGCCATGATGGGAAAATTACTAATGTAAAGTAATTTTAAAAAGACAAGGTCTGAAAATTAATTCTGAACACAAGATGGGATGAGACTGCAGCTCTTCTACTTGGAAAGTAGAAGAAAAACACTATCTGGTAGGTACCTCTGCTTTACAAAAGCCAATTCCATCTAAAAAAGTAGAGTGCAAACACTATTCTGCTTCATCAGTGACATTACAGGCAAATTATTTAGTAAGCTAATATGAAAGTAACCATAAATTCAATCTTATGGTCAGTGCACGTCTTGTCTTGGGCTGTAGCAAACAGCGGTTTAGGTAGGTGTTCAAGTGAAAATTTAGTGACAAGTGAAAATTTCTCCCTGAAATGCCACTAACTTAAAGCTGCAAATCTAAATTTCTTGCTAGCAGTCCTGCAAATGTATCAGGATAATTATTTCTGTGAAGGTCAGGTATCCAGCATATGGATTGGTAATTACAGATACAGAAACGACACTTTAAAAATTGACAGGAATACTGGCTCAAACTGTTTAAGCAGTTAACAAGGAAACCGTACTGTACTATACCTACACATGATGTAAACTGAACGAAGGGTCAAACTATCTGCTTCTATAGATTGACAAACGCTAATGGAAAATGAAGGAGAGAAATAATATACTTGTAGAATGGACAGTTACATCAAGCAAAGTCTGCAAATGCTGTAATTTAATTAAGAAAATATATGAGCCAGCTATTTTCAAATACATCAGTCAATGTTAATGTTAACATCAGTCAACAAAGCAGATAAGAAAAGGTTTTGATTAGATAAAGGAATCAGTAGATAGAACAGCAATCCTCCAAAATGAACATTTACCTGTTGGCTAGGAAGTTAAGGTTGAAATGTGACTTATAAAAACGTCCAAAAGGGGGAATAAAATTCAGGGCTACATGTATTAATTTAAAATACTGAAGTAACTGAAGGATTTCAAGTGTAAAAGCCTTTAGATCACCCTTAAAACTGTTTTTTTATAGCACTGAAATAATTTTGTTCTTTAACCAGTTGACTGCGTGACAAATACAAGGACCATTCCTAACTTTGAATTAGGCAAACTGAGCCAGCTATCAATTAGACTCATCTGCAATATAATAGCAACAGTGGCATTATAATTTTTTCACACATTAAGATACCAAAAGCCAAAATACCTGCAATAAACCTTATTGATTACTGGTCACATTACATGTCTCCTAAGTACCGTAACAATGTTCATTTAAGTTTGGATGATTTCCTGTTAATAATAATAATATACTCAATCACTTAGTATTTAACTCTAAGAAAGGATGTGAAAGATTTCAGAAAATAGTTGCCACTTCAGAAAGTCCATGTTCTTACAAAGCCAAATCCTATCAAAAGTGTAAAATTAAAGTAATTACACTCCATACTTTATTGAATAAAATACTCTCAGTATATTTATATGAAAAATGTCAGTTTGGTATTTATCAGGCTGGTATTTCTCCCTAAATATTGCAGTAAAGATAAACATATGTTACAAAAATGCTATTGTGGTAAAAAAGAAAATAAATGGAATTTGTGTACAATGCCATGGGCTCAGTAAGTCACTTACAAAACAACAGATGACATTCAAAGGCAAACCATTCAATTGTTAAAATCTAAAGCCACCTTAAACAGTATGTCACTACCAGTGACAGCTTCTACTTTTTCAACTATATAAACAGCTTATTCCTAATCTAAGCTAAAATAAGAGAAGCTTGCAGCAAAGCACTTGGAAATAATGGAAAACAGGATAACCTTAGCTTTTTATTTTAAAGTATCATGAAGTATTATCATAATTAAATATCTTGCAATTATAAAGCAACATATAGCATTTAGATGTATTTTTCAATAGACTATTTCTTGTTACGCATTATATTTCTATCCTTTTACAGTCTCTGCCTTTGGGATCTCCCAGAACAATCCCCACGTCTGAGGTAAGAAGAACCTTCTGTTCACAGGTTTGGGCAGGAATAGTCAAGCCTGTTACTGGGACACTAACAATGTTAGAGACTTTCATCTACTTGATCTCAAACCATCAGTATAATCTCTGAGTATATATGGGACAAATTAGTAACTTGAAAGATAAGTTAATCAATTCAACTTAAGATGAAACTCTGAACAAAGGGTTTTGAGTTTAACGCTGCTTGAACCTTGTCATTCTGGAGAAGGTCAGAAAAAAAAATACTAATCTGACAGTCTTACAAGGTGTCCTGTTTTCAGCTGAGATAGAGTTGATTTTCCTAGTAGCTGCTGTGTTTTGGATTCAATATGAGAATGACGTTGATAACACATATTATTTTAGTTATTGCTGGGTAATGCTCACATTAAGTCAAGGACTTTTTCAGCTTCCCATAGAAGCTGAGAGGGAGCATAGACAAGGCAAGTTGGCCAAAGGAATATTCCATACTGTAGATGTCATGCTCAGTATATAAATGGGGGCTGCCAGGGGGCAGGAATCTGCCATTGCTGCATGGGATGTGCTGGGCAATTGATCATTAGGTGGTGAGCAATTGTATTGCATCACTCATTTTGTAAACTCTTTTATCGTTATTGTTATTATTATTTTCTCTTCTGTTACTGTTCTATAAAACTGTCTTTATCTCAGCCCACGAGGTTTCCTTTTTTTTTCCCCAATTCTTCTCCTCTATCCCACTGAGGGGGGATGGGGAGGAAGTGAACGGATGCATGGTCCTGGTTGACACTTGGGCTTAAACCTCAACACAAGGACTTTGTCTTTATTCTGCTATTCAGAGAAGTATCAACTTGCAAAACCAGTGGAAAACTATACAGAACTGCAGTGAAGTATCTAAATGCTAGAGACCTTTCCCCTCCATTGGGTAGTTCCATTGAGCTGTGGACTCCTCCAGGCCCATGGACCTCTGCAATCCATAGTGATCCAAGAGTTAAACTGACAGACAAGAGAAGGGCTTGTCATTCTGAAACCCTCTTCTGATTCCTGAATAGCTACTTCATAATTGCTGAACCCCTCTTCTTTTCCCGAGTCTAAGAGCATCCTCCTTTCAAATTATTAAAACTCCTACCCCAACCCCAGGATATTAGAGGATTCAAGGCAAGTGAAACAGAGATGTTGATTTATTTCCTATCTGTTCCCACTCTAATCAGTCTGTGGATACAATGGCAGATCAAAAAATGAATTACAAGAGACCCTGCAGATAGCTGTTTTCATTAAGCGTACAGTATAAGACAGAAGGGTGGATGGGGGGAAAACCCTGATGGAAAAAAGCTGCAAAATGAAAAAAGAAAGGATCAGTATTCAGAAGTGGGATACAGAGGGACTGAAAAACATTTGAGACAGGTAAGTAGAAAGATCAAAGCTATCAGGCAGTCTTGGAAAAAAACAGCAAACAAAACAGATGAGAAGAAAAACATGTATATTTTATTTTTTTTCTCTTAAGACTGCATTCGGTTCAATATATTACCTGCTGAACAGATACAAACTGGCTTGTCTATTGGGAAATTTTTTGATAAATCTGCCTTTTGCAGATACCAGCTGACTTCTCCCCAGTTGACAAGCTTTAGCAAGTAACACATTGCATACAACTCCCAGGGACATCCACACTTCGGCATCACCGACATTTTCAAACAGTGTCTCAGACTTCTTGTGAAATAGCTCAGAACTGTTCTCATTTTATTGGTGAGAAAAGTGAAGCAACAGGGAAGGAAAAAAGTAAATCCGAGGCAAAGACATGGCCAGAAACTTTAACCTTATTCCCCACTACTAGAGCACCAGAATATGCTTTTTGCCTTTTTTTTTTTTGTGAAACCAACTCCAAGTACTCGGATTTGCCCTTTAACTTGATATTAGTTATTTTGCTATATGCCATTTAAACCACAAGGTCAAACAGTGCACAAATTCTTAAAGCACAAATTCTCATAAAGAGTTTATCAACTTAAAATCCACACACAGCTAATGTGATTAATTCTGAAGACTACAGCACAGCAAGAGAAAAATCTCTGCTTTTACAGGCAATGATAAATTGATGACTATTTCAAATTCTCTTCTGTATATTCATCCATCCCTCTCTGTATACCTAAATATGCCTCCATCTCCTGAGAGCTCTAAAGGATATAAATCTGAAATCCAATTTCAATCATTCTTTTGGTAAGTGTAGGAGGTTATTTATATACAAATAAAACATCTCAATTGATTCTGCTTCTTTTATGAAAAAAAACTCAAAAACATCCCCTCCATTGTACTGTCTTTGAATTCACATTATGTGCAATGCTAGTGAAACAAGCAGGCATTGAAAACAGGAGCATAAGAAGAAATATTATAAAGATTTAGAGACTAATATATTGGGGCATTAATTTGTCTTAATCAGGAAGTTCTTATTACTGTTTCTGACAGTCAATAACTTTTTTTCTGCTCTATCTGATGTCTTCATACATATGTGCATATATATATTTATTTAAAAAATATGTTTATGTATAGCTATGTGCTTAACTGTTTTTCATTACAAGAGCAAGAAAGCAAACTTCAGTCAACATTTATCAGATGCTATTTGGACAAAGCATTAACCCGCTGAGAAAAGCGGCATTTCTCAAAAAGGATAACAATAAGTTTATGTAAATCCTCAGGAAAAGCAATTGAGGAAAGAAGTGCTAGCTTTGCAATTTAATCAGAAAAACACAAAATCTTTTGTAAATTATCTCATTAAGGGAAAATACAACAATGTAAACAAATCACAACCAATACATTAATGAAACTTTTAAAAAAATGTTCAGGTTTTGGTCATTAGGTGGCACTAAAACAAAAAAAGTTGAACTGCTCTTACAAATGTTAACTTGAAAAGGAAATTTTTACACTTCTGGTGGAGGTTGTTGCCTTCTGTGAATGGCATAAATTTCTCATTACAACTAAAACAATTAAATACTCCTGTGTGCCAAATGAGTGAAGAAGCAGGAATATTAAAATCCAAACTTCCTTCTGAAAGAAACATTTCCACATGCTGAGCACAAGAGATCCCGGCTCCAGGAGGATGAAAATCTATTTTTCTATACAAAGGATCCATATTACCAAAATGAGCATCTCCATCTCCAACAGCTTTACAAACCATGTTTACAACACTCGTAACGGAAAAGCTGCAAAAGTTAGTGTTTCTCAATCAACCTCCTTTCAAAATGTCTTTCTGCATCTCCAAAAATCTACAGAAGTGGTAACATTCTTACTGAATATTGTGTAATACCAGACCTAAGTAAAAACTTAGATTTTCCCAACCATCCTTACCTGTTGCCTCCCCATTCTTCACTCATCCCAGTTAGTTTACTAACATCTTCTAATTCAACATAGCATGTTTAATCAGAATCTCCTCAAATTATACCTCTAAGCTAAAAAAAAACCAAAAAACCCTAAAAGACTCCCCCTCCAAAACTTGATATTAAATGATATCCTGCTCTAAACTGTAAGTTGTGTATCTTTAAACATTCAGAAATGTTCATCTTTCATAGAAAATCATATAAACTTGAACAAAACATTAATTCTTGTACTTAAACTTGCTACAGAGACAAAACTTAAACATTTTAAATACCAGGATTGTGATAGATGAATAAATCAGAAAGATCACTCTGGCAATACTGAAAATTGAGAAAAAATATAGTCAACTAGCTGAAGACCTAATCAGATACTACCGCTGCTGACTTTCAATCTGCCAAGGTTTGTTGCTATGCTACTTCTACCTCATGGCTAAATCAGCTTGGTGACCCAGTTGTATCTATACATATTAAATGAGCAATAGTGAAATAGGTCTGATTTCATCAGGCTTTCGTCTTGTAGTTAAATCCAGCTTTACTACTTTCTTTTCCTTTTTTTCCTGCTGCTTTAGGCTTGGTAATAGGATTTTAGGGTTAATCCCAAGAATAACTGAATCTTGGATAAGGCCAGTTACAATCTATATTTCAGCAGTGGGAAGATATTATAAATATTTATCAGAACCCATTTAGAGAATAAGAAGAAAGCAATTTGCAAAGTTTTATTCCCATGTAGATCTCAGTACACAGAAAATTTGAGGCAGTTCAAGCAATAAAGGTCTGTAATTTGACATGCCAAAAAATAATATGTGGTGTTAAATTTCAGCTTTCATATCTTGCTACGGAATAACTGTTTTCTCCTATTTTACGTCTTGCATACAGATAGTCTTCAGGTATATACTGTAGAGAAAATATATACCTTACTCTAGTATATAAGTATATATACCTTACTATACTCTATATACTCTAATATACTATTAATTCTACTATATACTCTCATATATGCCTTATTCTAGTACTCAGAACACATCTGCATTTCCTAAATTGTATTGCAAGTAGAGGATGAAATATTAGGATTACATGCCAATTTACACTATTGGCTTTTCCTGAAATTTGAAATGTATCACATTTCTTTTCCTTGGGTAATGTATATATGTGCATTATAGACCAGAGGTAACAGAATTCAACAACAGTAAAACTGTTAAATCATGAAATATCTACTGAAAAAAATATTTTAGCATAATATGAGATAAATGTTTGTAAAAAGACCAAATATCCTACCAAAATCTGCTCTAAGTTTTGTTAACCTTTCTAACCGATATGATTACCTGCAACTCTATCAATGCAAAGCTCCCACTGTGTGCAAAAGGGTTATTGTTCAGACCATAAAGTACGGTGCTGTGCTGAGAACCTCAGTTACCAGAAAGAACATCAGCGTAGGCTGAATGAGGAATTAGCTTAGCAAGATGAACTCATTCATGGTCATTTCCTGATGCCGTGGCTGTTACCATGTATTATTTACTTTAAATCATGTCTTTCTGACTTCTGCTGAAAATTTCAGTACTGTAAATTTCAGCATCTCCCAGAGAAAGCTGGCTAATCTGAACTACTGCGCTACTGTAATGCTGCAGTCCCGCAGGCTGCACCGTATGGCACTGCGACCCACACACGCTCTAGGAGAGAAACGCAACGAGAAGAGACTTTCTAGAAAATTATTTTGTCGCCTTTTCTTTGTTACCACTTGAGGGCGGAAATCTTCATTCAGTCAAACTCAAGCTCTTTAGGACATGAAACAGTCTTGGTCAAAAAGATGAATCATAGAATATCTCAAGCTGAAAGGGACTCATAAGGATCATCAAGCCCAACTCCCTGCTCCTTGCAGAACTGCCTAAAACTAAACCAGATGACTATGAGCATCGTCCAGACACTCCCTGAACTCTGACAGGCTTGGTGCTATCACCACTTCCCTGGGGAGCCTGTTCCAGCAACTGACCACCCTCTCAGTGAAAAACCTTTTCCTAATCTCCAATCTCAGCTTCCCCTGACACAACTTCATTCATTTCCTCATGTCTTATCACTGGTCACTAGAGGAAACATCTGAGTATTACACGGTTATCTATAAACTCACTGCCCACTGGAACAGCCTGCCCAGAGAAGTTGTGGATGCCCCATCCCTGGAGGTGTTCAAGGCCCAGGTTGGATGGGACTTTGAGCAACCTGGTCTAGTGGAACTTGTCGCTGCCCATGGCAGGGGGGTTGGAACTAGATGATCTTTAAGGTCCCTTCCAACCCAACCCATTCTATGATTCTATATGTAAGGGTGCTACTCAGGGCATCAAAAGCAAGATGAATGTTTAGGCAGAGCGCCAAATTACAAGATAGACCTACACTTCAGCACCAGATTACATAGCGGGGGCACGGCGGGGGGCTACGATGTCGCCTGCATATTCCCAGGGCTTGACTTAAGTGTGCCTGTCACCCTTGCAGGGCAGCGCACCCTGCCTGGCTGTGCAGGGTGCCTGGGGTTCGCGAGCCGTGAGGAGGCCATGGCTGCACACTGCCGACATGGGAGGTGCTGCCACCGAGGCCGGGAAGCACGAGACAAGAGGGAAAAGCATGAATCTTGAGAAGTCTATGAGTATTTCATTCATATTTTGCCTAGGTTAAGAGATCATTTAGATTCACACCAAACTAATGTCTTGCCACATATGTCTTCAAATTTTCACCTACCAAATAGGTAACTTTTATAGAAAATATATTTTTTAAAGGGAAACCATAGAACAAAGTCCCCAGCCTGTCCCAAACCTTACAGACAACCTGCATTTTCTTCATTTTTTCATTAACATAGTGAGTCATCCTTCCCCAGTAGAATCATTAAAGCCAGCCCAGCCCAGCCTCTTCAGAACTGGTAAGGAATGAGTTCATTATTCAGAGACTATTCACCCTCCACACATTTTTAATTACACTGTCGTAACTCCCCCTAATAATTGCCTCCTGGTTATAAAGCTGACTCAGAAATGCAGTCTGGGTCCAGCATCTGACATCCCATAAAAATTCACGGGATCTATGTTAGGTCTGACATGCAGCAGAGTTCTCTTGAGTAGGGCTTGTGCTTTACAAAAAATTAAGAAACTGGAAATAGCCAACAGATTTATTAATCAGTGGAATCGTGAGGTAGAGCTAACACTTCATTTTATATACTACTAAACTACTCATTTTAAATACTACTAATATACTAGAGAGCTGGTATTTTTCTTCTGGAATTTATTTGCAGAAGCCCGTGCCATGTGCTGTTAGAAGTCTGACTTCCTGACATTTGACAATGATAAGAGGAGACAATAAAAATCTGTATTGATGCCCAAAGCAAGCCCTCCAAGTGGGAATGGAGGTGACTCTTCTAGTCATGTGGAATTGTCAGTTATACTGTACAGCAATAAATGTATAGTTTCCAGCAACATCCGTGCTCCTGACATCCTAATGTAGAAATTCAGCTTCTAATTTTCATTCCCTCTGGCGCTTTGTGCACTCAAGTCCTCTATTCCTTAGAATTAATACTTTATGACAGATTTAAAATGAAACAGATCTTGTTTTAAGACTTGCACTATTCCTTTTCCAACTCTATTTCTTTTTTCTCTCTTACGTATCTTTTGAACATTTTCTTTCCACAGCAAACTGAAGTTGTGATTAATAACACAACAGTAAAAACTTAGCTGATATGTTAACACAAACAGTAACATGTGAGAAGAAAAAAAAAAAAGGTGAAACCCCCCAAAAGTGCCTGTTATTTTTATTCCCCCGACTCCTTTTTTGCATTCTCAGCTGAGCAGAGGTAGTATGATTCAGCTCACCTCATTTCAGTGATCTTTTAATTGGGAGCCCAGTCCAAGACTGTGGGCCAGGTTCTCCCTACAACCAGTGGAGGCAGACAAGCACCTCCTGACCATAATTTGGCCTCAAGATAGCCAGGATGGCTCATCTTCTGAAGGTGTTTTTCATTTCCCACAACTAATTAGGGCTAGGCAGTAATTTATAATGCAATAACCCCTTCCCCTCTGCCCCCCCTCCCCACTCCCCCCACCTTGGACTCAGGGAGATTGTATGGGAGACATTATGGGATGCAGGGGAAGAGCATTTCAGGATTGCACAGGACCTACTATAGAATATTTAAGGGAAGAACCAAGGTGAGGAAAGGGATGGTTTTAGATGATTTGAGGATGAACAAGTGGGGGAAAATAGAGGGGTAACATGAAAAATTGTTTGTTCTGTGTAAATAGCTTGCTGATCAAAATGTTTTTCTGCTAACATCCTGCACCTGATCAGCACAGTTTGTCCTGCCTTCTTATCAAACTCCATCACTACCACTCTTCCTGGGTGAAGGACTCTCTGTTCTGAGCGTGTGTCTGTGCAGCAACTGGAATCAGACCATGGGGCACAGTGCCCATGTGTCCATGGTGCAGCAGCTGGAGAGACTGGAGTGAGTGGACTTTAGTGTCAGCAACTGGCGAGGGACCATGGGTCACAGAGACCCATGTGTCCATGGTACCAGCACCTGGAGTGCAGGCCAGGTGCTGGTCTAGGGGGTCTCTAGGGGTGAAACCTGGGTGTGTGTCTCTAAGGGTGAGATCATGGGGGAGGGTTGCCTACTGGGACTGGGGGAGANGCAGCAGCTGGAGAGACTGGAGTGAGTGGACTTTAGTGTCAGCAACTGGCGAGGGACCATGGGTCACAGAGACCCATGTGTCCATGGTACCAGCACCTGGAGTGCAGGCCAGGTGCTGGTCTAGGGGGTCTCTAGGGGTGAAACCTGGGTGTGTGTCTCTAAGGGTGAGATCATGGGGGAGGGTTGCCTACTGGGACTGGGGGAGACCCTGCCAGCTCTGCGTGTGTGCATGAGGTGGTGTCTACCAGCAACTGGATGGGGCTGCAGCCTCGAGGGCTTGTATGTCTAGGTGGCAGCAACTGGGCAGACTGGGATCCAGGGACAACTGCTGGGCAGATGAAGTGTCTGAGCCCCGCTGCTGGAAGGATTCACACTGTACATGTATGTAAGTTTATACACACACATATATATGTGTGTGTGTTCTCACCAGCAGACTTCCATGTTGCTCATCCAGGGAAGGGAGCAGGCTGAGGCTGTTGGTGCTGCCTGTATTCACTTGGGTGCTCTGTGTTTTCCTGTGTGGTGTGGCTGGTCTTGTATGTATGCGTATACATGAATATATATTATGTGGCATGTATATGTTGTGTGCTCTGTGTGCATTTGCCCACTGAGAATCCATTTTCATCCTCACTACTGGTTGGGTCTTTGGTAATGGAGCTGCAGCAGCCTCACCTCCCTTGGGTTTTGAATCTGGCACGATATGCTTTAACCTAAACGGTAAAATAATATATGTATAAACAAACAAGTCCCTAAAATCAGATGGCTTGGTTATTACTTCCTAACCCTAAAAGAAAAATAACTTCATCTTCTAAAGGTTTCTCAAATTTATTTCTAGTTACGAAAGGCTCAGTTTAAATGAGCAATCAGGAAAAACTTGTTGAAACACATGCTTTCTTTCTAAATTCCCTAGCAATATATCAGGTATAGCTAGATGGCCTTTGAATACAAATGTGAGTAGATACTGTGTGGGATTTGTCTGTCTGTACTTTCACAAAGGCTTACTAGCTTGAGCACAGTTCTGAGCTGAATGTGGCAACTTGGCTTTTGGAGAAGGTCCCCGATGTTAGCTGTAATTCTCAGAGAGAGAAGACTTGACCCTGCACAAACATCACCATGGGTTTTGTGTTAAACTGGGTTTACATACTGGCAAAATATTTTAACCCAGGTATTAAAAAAAAAAAAAAAA
>VZSF01010837.1:965695-1008866 GCA_013398295.1 Chionis minor | reverse complement strand
TCTTCCTGGGTGAAGGACTCTCTGTTCTGAGCGTGTGTCTGTGCAGCAACTGGAATCAGACCATGGGGCACAGTGCCCATGTGTCCATGGTGCAGCAGCTGGAGAGACTGGAGTGAGTGGACTTTAGTGTCAGCAACTGGCGAGGGACCATGGGTCACAGAGACCCATGTGTCCATGGTACCAGCACCTGGAGTGCAGGCCAGGTGCTGGTCTAGGGGGTCTCTAGGGGTGAAACCTGGGTGTGTGTCTCTAAGGGTGAGATCATGGGGGAGGGTTGCCTACTGGGACTGGGGGAGACCCTGCCAGCTCTGCGTGTGTGCATGAGGTGGTGTCTACCAGCAACTGGATGGGGCTGCAGCCTCGAGGGCTTGTATGTCTAGGTGGCAGCAACTGGGCAGACTGGGATCCAGGGACAACTGCTGGGCAGATGAAGTGTCTGAGCCCCGCTGCTGGAAGGATTCACACTGTACATGTATGTAAGTTTATACACACACATATATATGTGTGTGTGTTCTCACCAGCAGACTTCCATGTTGCTCATCCAGGGAAGGGAGCAGGCTGAGGCTGTTGGTGCTGCCTGTATTCACTTGGGTGCTCTGTGTTTTCCTGTGTGGTGTGGCTGGTCTTGTATGTATGCGTATACATGAATATATATTATGTGGCATGTATATGTTGTGTGCTCTGTGTGCATTTGCCCACTGAGAATCCATTTTCATCCTCACTACTGGTTGGGTCTTTGGTAATGGAGCTGCAGCAGCCTCACCTCCCTTGGGTTTTGAATCTGGCACGATATGCTTTAACCTAAACGGTAAAATAATATATGTATAAACAAACAAGTCCCTAAAATCAGATGGCTTGGTTATTACTTCCTAACCCTAAAAGAAAAATAACTTCATCTTCTAAAGGTTTCTCAAATTTATTTCTAGTTACGAAAGGCTCAGTTTAAATGAGCAATCAGGAAAAACTTGTTGAAACACATGCTTTCTTTCTAAATTCCCTAGCAATATATCAGGTATAGCTAGATGGCCTTTGAATACAAATGTGAGTAGATACTGTGTGGGATTTGTCTGTCTGTACTTTCACAAAGGCTTACTAGCTTGAGCACAGTTCTGAGCTGAATGTGGCAACTTGGCTTTTGGAGAAGGTCCCCGATGTTAGCTGTAATTCTCAGAGAGAGAAGACTTGACCCTGCACAAACATCACCATGGGTTTTGTGTTAAACTGGGTTTACATACTGGCAAAATATTTTAACCCAGGTATTAAAAAAAAAAAAAAAAATTCTAAGCAAGTACCATAGGGAGTGTAATCACCAGGACAGCAAAGTAACATTTCATTTTCACCTTTTTATCATGGACTATTCTGTATATGTCTGTTTCATATAAGTATTTGCTGTTCTGTCTTATTGCACAGAAAATATTGTAGGGCTGGTTAAAGTGAAGATAACACTGGATTTTTAAGTACATTAGGAATAAGAGAAAGCTTAACTACTGAACGTATCTTTGCTAGATAGATATGGCTAAACTGTTAAGTACACACAGAGAAGAAAAAAGTACTTGGTAAATATTCCCTATTTACAAAGATGAAGACTAAAATAGTTGTATTACATGAGGATGATGAAGTACTTTTTAGTCCATTAGTGAATAAGGTGAATGATGAACAGCTACTTGAGATAAATATTTAAGTCATCAGGACAAAACAAAACAACCAACCAACCAAAATCTTTATGTATTCGTGGTTTAAGGCTACAAGGGGCAATGAGATAATCTAATCTGACTTCCTGCATACTGTCTCACCATCCATAGGTGGTCCTTAAAGGGACTCTTAAGGGTCCTTATAATTCCCTTGGTTACTTCTGTAATAGACCTAACACTTACCTTTAGTAGTAGATGTTTACCTAAAATGCATCTTCCAGGAAAGCATTATATATTGATATGTAGACAACAAGAATCTTTCTTTGTAATTTGTTGATGCATATTAACTATTTATGTGCCATTCAAATTTATTTGGCTTCCACTAGCGATTCTTGCAGTGCTTTTATCTGACAGTTTTGAGAATCTATGGATGCAAGAGTTTTCCCCAGCGACAGCACTTCTCAGCTGCGATCAAATCAGTTATCAGCCAATTTATTTATGAACTCCAGAACAGAAAAAAAAATCAAATTCTGTGAGTTTGAGAGGATGTCTGAAATCCAGCTTCTCAGATGACTCATGCAGGACTGTGAGAAGATGCTTTCAAGAACCAAGCAATCAGCCATAAACCACTTCCAGTCCTCAGAGAAGACACCTACAATCTTTTTTTTGTAAAATCTGAGCCAATCCCTTTTGTGTTGATTTAGTGGTGTGATCCATATTTATGTAATAGTATTCAGCCACAACAAAGGAGAGAAATACATTCAAAGCTGAGTTCAAATACTCATTTTCTGCCTTCCAGGAGAGAAACAAAACCATCAACCCACACACTATTTAGATGGAAAGTTGTCTCTAGTCATGTCACTGAAGCTGTACAAGCATTTCTAGTTCATCATGTCTGATGAAGACTGCTAGAAGTTTGCAGTCCTAGTGGCCCTTCACTTTTTGTTTTCCTTGATACAAATTATGTAACTTGCTTTCCTGGGGATCAGGGTCCCATTGAAATCAATTAACCTAATTTCAAAAGAGCCAAGTAATATAGCATCCTCCTACCCTGATCTTCCTCACAGCTCCAGCCCCATCCGAAATATTTTAACACAGTATCATCGACTCCTATCTTGACTTTTTCCTTAGAGTGGAAGAAAAATTAAACTGTAATCTCTGGGCAGTGAAAAATTTCATTATGTTTTTAATACTACTGCATTTCTTCCATATATTCCTACTCTGATTAGTCCATTAAAAGAGAAAGCTTCTTCTAACTTCTTAACAATTGCTGGATTTCCATAGTTCTCAAGTTTTCTCTAGGTCCCTAAATTGCCTCTTGTTATTTGTAGAATACTCATTTCCATTATGTTTAATAAACGGGACCTCCAGACATATTTCCCATACATATATTTGCATAGATATAGCCTAGCTCTATCTTCAATTATTAGCAACACCAAATTTGAATACTAGATTTTGATCCCAACTTCTTTAAACTTCACTTCAGCCCAGCATGTATGGTGCTTATCAAACATACCTGTGTGGAAATGCATACATCAATTTGCTTGGTCCCTGAATAGGGAAAGTGCAAGATAATGAACTTCCATTAAGGAATGCTAATGATTTTCCATTAAGGAACACTCCTATGAAGATGTGTTTCTCTGTAGCTATCATTGTTCCCCCTTGTCTTGAAAATGAGCCATTCAATAGAAGAAAAACTGCAAGGTCATGATACAATTAGGTGGATTGTGCTTAAGAGAATCACGAAGCTCTAAACTTGTCTTTATATTGCTTTTCATTTACTAAAAAAAAAAAAAGAAATAAGGAATAATTTATATTTGTTTACTGCCTCACACAGCTATCATGTTGAGGAGACTGAATACTTAATTGGAGCTACTGTGATTCGTTACCTGAAATACTCCAGAATTAAATCAGCAAAAGAGATGCTTATGCAGGCCAACAGTGGGAACTTGATATTCTATCTTTTTTCAATTTGCCAAATAATGAAAGAGATGGCAGACATCTTTATATTTTCTCCTTAATGTTGTCCATTATGGCGAATGGGAAAGTAAGGCCCAAAGTACATTATCAAGTCTGCTGGCAATCCCCTTCCTACAGCAGTCCTTTTTATCTCCTCCTCTAGATCCACCCATACAACTGCTTCTGTGCCAGTATCTCACACTGCTATCATTATCATATTTTATGACTTCCTCAAATACTGATATTATTTAGAAAAAATAACCACCACTGAACTCTTCTGGGTAAAAACTCAAGAACACATGAAGAAAATATATCTCAGTCTATTTGAGAATGTAACTTAATTTAAAATTCCCTAAAACCTCTTTAAATGGAAGTAATAAAGGAAACTGAATTGTAAAGAAAGTTCTGGAAGTGTTTACCAGTCGAACTGAAGAACACACACAAATCTAAAATTTCTAACAAAAAAAAGCATAAACACGACAGGTTACCTGGCTGCAAAATCTATCCCCCCTTCCTTCAATAGGACTTCAGGCTAAGGTTTCCACCCATGTCATGTTTGTAAAGTTTTTAAACAAACTTAAGAAAGTGTTTCCCAGAAAGAAGGAACGTTTCCCTGTATCTAAGAGAATACAGGTGCAATCTGAACTGCATAATGCAGGAAGAAACACAAAGCAGAAAGGGAAGAGTCCTTTGATAAACTGAAAAGGTCTTTATGAAACTTCCTGCCATTATCATACAATAAATATTTTAATTAGGAAGGCATAGAGCTTGTATCAACTTGGGAGTAAGGGTGGCAAAATAAACAGGTTGGCAACCACCCAGCTGTGGGAATTGCACAATAAGCTGCTATTAAAAATCAGTGGAAAAAGGGGTGTACCTTCCACACATTGCCTCTATCCTCAACAAGAATTTCATAAGTTGGGTGCATAGTTTTTTCTTTGAAATCAATTCATCCAGAAATCTCCTTTTCTCTGACTATAGTCCATGTGCAGAATTGCACAAGAGCAGGAGATGAGCTTTCAGTGTTACCAGAGCATGATTCTATTATCCCTAGTATGCTCATAACATTTAATTTCCAGTTCCTAAACAGTAAATACTATTCTGGATTTTTACAAAGGCTAAGTGATTTTAAACAGTCCTACCGCTCCTGACCTTTAACATGTGTGTTGCTGTAAGGTAGGTTTTTCCTTTCTGTGGTTTTCCACATCTCTACAGATTTGAAGTTGAAAAACCTTTCTCCTGCAAACTGCAGCCTACCCACAATCATAAACAAATTACACTCTCTGTGTCAACATTTGAAACCAAGTCACTAAATCATAACATGCTGGGATGGAATTGCTGCCCCTATCATCTACCACTTACTGCTATCAAAGCATATAACCCGATTAGTGGGAAAACAGCTGTATTACTCATACATTTAAGCTCTTTCAAACAGCAGGTTTTCTTTCTGCAACAAAGCACAGCACTTCAGATAAGAAAAATGCAAATCCCAGAGGAAATCATGACATATTAACCCCTGGCAATCTTTATGTGTCTTAGTAGTTCATTCAACATTTTTTCGCTGGAAATAAATGCAAGAACCATATTAAATCAGTAGAACTAATGTATTTTAACACCATCTACTTTTAAGGTTTTCGTTCCCTCGGATTTCTCCATATACCAGGCACGGTTCATTAAATCACCCTGTCACTTCCCACAAGTGATTGGCATGAGCTTAAATCCGTGTCTCTCAGTTGTGGGCATGAATCATCATACATATGGGTTTTGTGGGACAACATCTTGGCAGAGGTTAGCGGTAAAACAGCTCTCCAGTTAACTCAAAACCTCATTACTAAGCACTCTATGGTTATTAAAGCTAACCAGCCGTAAAACAACTGTTGCTTTCTCGGCCAAAAGATCCAGGGGGAAAAGAAAAATTGTAGATAACTTTCAGTTACTGCTAGTGTTCATATTTTCATCCACTAATATTGTATTAAACGAAAATTTTCACCTAGCTTTTTGGACTTTTTAATTAGCCAATGATGTCTAATACCAGAACACTTCAAGAGAAAATGTCCTTAAGCAATAACATGAAACTTATTAAATAAATCTACATTTCTTTCACCTAGAATAAAATGTTTAAGTTGATATTTTGGGGTCTGGACTTATTAGGAAAGCACTGGATTTGGACTTGATTTAGACATGGCTTCTTTGTTATGAAATATTCTGTGAAGAATAATGATCATAGAACCATAAAGTTGTTTAGATTGGAAAAGACCTTTAAGATTGTTGAGATGAACCACAAACCTAACACTGTCAAGTCCACCATTAAACCATGTCCGTAAGCACCACAGCTACACATCTTTTAAATACCTCCAGGGATGGCAACTCCACCACTTCCCTGGGCAGCCTGTTCCAATGCTTACAAACCCTTCTGGTGAAGAAATTTTTCCTAACACCAAATCTAAACCTCCCCTGGTGCAAATTGAGGGCATTTCCTTTTGTCCTGTCACCTGCTACTTGGGAGAAGAGACCAACCCCCACCTACTACAACCTCCTTTCAAGTAGAGAGTAACAACGTCTCTGCTGAGCCTCCTTTTCTCCAGGCTAAACAACCTCAGTTCCCTCAGCTGTTCCTCATGAAACTTGTGCTCTAGAACCTTCACCAGCACCATTGCCCTTCTCTGGACTCCCTCCAGCACTTGAATGTCTTTCTTGTAGTGAGGGGTCCAAAACTGAACACAGTACTCAAAGTGGGGCCTCACCAGGGCCAAGTACAGAGGGATGATCACTGCCCTAGTCCCGCTGGCCACACTATTCTTGATACAGGCCTTCTTGGCCACCTGGGCACACTGCTGGCTCATGTTCAGCCGACTGTCAACCAACACCCCCAGATCCTTTTCTGCCAGGCAGCTTTCCAAGCACTCTTCCCCAAGCCTGGAGCTCTGCATGGGGTTGTTGTGAACCAAGAGCAGAACCCAGCACTTGGCCTTGTTGCTTATATGATTGGCCTTGGTCCATCAATCCAGTCTGTCCAAATCTCTCTGTAGGGCCTTCTTATCCTCAAGAAGATCAACACTCCAGCTTAATTTGGTGTCATCTGCAAACTTACTGATAGTGCACTCGATCCCCTCACCCAGATCATTGATAAAGATATTAAACAGAACAGGCCCCAGTACTGAGCCCTGGAGAACACCACTTTTGACTGGATGATTTTTTGTGTATCACCGTATCTCTAGATAATACTCATATCATTTAGAAAAATGAAAAATGAGATTATTTTAAAATGAGACAAGAATTAGTGAACCCTCTGCCTTTTAACATAGTACATAAACCTAATAAATCATCGAGCTTTTCGCCAAAGGTATTCAAGGAAGAATAAGTGGGGGAAAACTAAATAGTAAAATGAAGAATTTAATATTTAAATAAAATGAGATCTCAGACCTCTATGAAATCCTCCTAAAGGAAAGTCACATATCTAATTTTGAAAGATTTAACCAAATGATTAGAATAATGATCGTTCTAATGTATTATATTTTACTTTAAGTGTCAAGATATCTAAATCAAAGATAAAAATAAAGCAACATGCATTAAAACAGTACAGCATCTAATACCAACTTTGCAGTGGATAAATGCCTTATAAAAGTTAGGACTGTGTATATGCTTTTGTGAATTAACTTAAGAACAAATAATACTGAGTGTGATAATATACCACCTTCTTAAGCAGTGTCAGTTAACTTTGGTTTGAAGCTTTGTTTGGAGTGTAGAGAAACTGAGCAAACAAAAAAATAAAGGGGAAAGAAACATAAAAAAAGGATGAGACTTCTGTGTTCACTTCTGTCGCTTAAAGAATGCCTTGTAGTAGTACAATCATTTGTTTCCTAATTTTAGCATATGATTCCCTTTCTCTTAGAGAAATAAAATGTCAGAAGACAATGTATTCCATGATTCCAATTCATAAGTTATCTGAACACATGAAAACATAGGTACATATTTATAAAAGTAATTGTAATACTGAAAGGATCTAATATGGACTTCTAAATTATAAGTGTACAACACCGAATAACACTTTATAAAAGATATAGAGATACCATGTTCTATTATGTATATTTCTGTGAGTGTTGCTTTCCTCTGAGGATGAATGCAGCATGACCAAAAAAGTCCTCAGGTTCTGCAGTCAAATATCTGATGCGTGCCTCTAAAATTCACTCAAAGAAGAAAGGTCCTTACATATTGTAAGTTACAAACCACTGGGAAAATGTACTGCAAAAATATTCCAAGATTTCTAGTCCTTTTTTGACACAAATCTCAGCCTTGGGGCCTCACTAGAATAACGCTGAACCTTAGCTAATAAAATACCCTGAGCATAAGGAAGGCTTAGCATTAAGATACACTATTTCTGGTCAACTGGGAGCAAATGAAGGAAAGAGTTTGGAAAGTTGTGTAAATCAGGAGGTAGTGGGGGTCCCAATTTCCCAATGGCAAAAGCTGGCACAGCTCCACTGAACATAGTAATCAATTTCCAGTAGTTTAGGATTAACCTTTTTTTAAAAAAAAACAGTGAACTTAACAAGATTTCAGCTTTCTAATGTCATTACAGAAAAGCTTATTTCCTTTAATAATAACAATTAAAAAAATAGTTTCTTTTTTTTAACTGCAATTTAGACTAAAGAAAATGGTCTAACCCACTATTAAAAAAATTAACAAAGGAAATACCATTGCAAATAAAAGCTTCTCTCTACTACCTGGAGAAAGGTCTACCTAGACCGACAGCAAACGATGAAGTAATAAGTGGATTTCAAAGAGATTTGTGATAGTGATATTTCAGGTCTTTCTACCTGCAGGCTGTCTACAACACATCTGTAGAAGTTGAAAATTGTCTCCAAAATCATTCCAGTTACTCACCATGCAGGCTGTCTCTTGTCATTAAGAATATGTCAGTGTTCCCATCCTAAATCCTTAGAATCAAAGCTCTACAGTTCAACAGCTTAATAAGAAAAAATAATAATAATAAAAAAAGCCTTGCCCAAGGCTAGAGCATGACATCCAAGGTATCAGCCTGAAAACTGAAAGTTGTCCATACCATCTTCTCCTTCCCCAAATCTATTTTCTTTTGCCTTCAGCTTTCTTGAAAGCCAGGAATTTGCACTATAAATTTCAGGCAAGTATTAGAAAGATTAAAATGCCATTAAACCCCCCAAAACTATTTTAAAGAACTACTAAAAAACTCTATTATGTAGAAACAGAAGTTTTAAATCTGGTAGTCAAGTTTGAAGTGTAGTAATTATAGGTAGTAATACAGTTTCAGATCATGTTCTGAAAGATCTCAGCTGCTGAAAAGCCAGCCCTGAAAAAGCCAGCATCACTGTCATTTGGAAATCCTTACAATCCTACCCACCTCCTAACAAAGCTCTGACCTGCATTACCACATAGGCTGTCTCTGTATGCATAAATTATGTGCATTTTTAAGTTCCTTCATAGATTCTCCCCTCTATTATATTACTTATTGCGGGGAAAATTGCTTTGCTACCTATCAACTTGCTAACCGTCAAACTTCTCAGCAACACCTCTTCAGCAGGCAGGAAGTATGACTGTACATCTTCTGTCATTATGCATCAGTTAACATCAGAAACCCAATATCTGCTGTGTGGAAAAAGGAACTCCCTCCTGTCTCCTCTGTATCACGCTGTATCACATACCACAATATCAAGCCTGGGAATCACCAATAATTTCAAAAGAATTTCCATATACCAGTCAAACAGGAATGTGTTACATAGACCAGAATAATATATGGGAAAGGAGAATTTGGCTGCACAGAAGTTTGTTTAAATGCCATTTGTCATTCACTCAAATGTATAGAGAGCAACAAATCTCAGACTTTCACTATACTTAACAGTAAGCCAAATGTGATATTTTGCAATATATTTTAAGTCTCTTAGCAGGTTAACATTCAAGTATCTCATATCTGGCATTAAAAATAGTTTGCTTATGGTTTTGTTGACAATGAAAATTTAGCGGAAAGAACAGATACTCACTGAAACTACATTCACAAAGTCATCATCAGACAAGGTCTCTAACATTTCAATGACCGAGGTGCGGATCAGCTTCAATGTCAGTCCACTGACACTCCCGCTCCTAACAGTAATCGACAAGATGATAGAAAAGTTGAATTTAAAACATTGTATTTAAAACATATAAAGAAAATACAGAGCACCAGACATCATTCTCACCAGCTTTCCCACTAAAATTGTCAATAATTCTCCTGAATTCTCCAACTCATCATTAGTTTTATTACATTGTAATAAAAAATTAAGTACAAAACTGGCATTCAAAGCTCCAGTTCTGTGCTCAGATGAAGTCATAATGGTACATCATTTCCTCATTTTCATTTCAAGAAATCTGATGAGTTTACCAACTTCAACCAATGCATTATGTAAACATTTTCTACTCCTACACACAGATTTACAGCTTTAGATCTTCAGATACCCAAATGACAGCTTGTTTGATATGAGGCAAAACCTAAGCTGAAGTGAAGACATAACAAATGTTGATAAAAATCCCTGCTGATATGAAAGCACTTCACCACATTTAAGACCAGTAGATGTAAATTCTTTTATGGAGAATTTTTGTGGCATAAAGCAATCTGTTTTGACACATCAGGTTCAATGTTTCCTTCAGTCCCTCAACATTAGCTAAACAAATAAAGCGTTGCCAAGGCAAAGAGAGTGTTTTTATTAATTTATTTGCTCATTTTCTATTAATGTTTTATAGTAATCAAACTTGGCAATTTTAAAATATGTACAGTAAAACATGTGAAGTCTGCATACATTCACATTTTCAGGTTCATGAAATCAAGATTAAATCTACTGTAATGTTTGGTTTTTACAAGAAATCTTGGCATGCACATGAGAAATTTTCAGTTGATTATTTCAGTAATTAAGAAGCTGAAAGCAGTATATTAAACTGATTAAAAAACACTTCCTTTTTGCCCAGTTTTAATAACTTTCAGGTTTGGTTTGTGCTTTTTGGAACTGTTTTTTCCTGTGTACTTATTTTGTTCATACGAAGATTTTCGATCCTTCCATATAAGGACTTCTTAATCCTCTCCCTTCTTCAGCATACAGATTTGTTCAATACACCTAAGTACTTTTATCCCTCTAACGTCAATACCAGACATTGAACACTTACGCATCAACTAAAATAAGCATGTCTTTGGGAGATGCAGCTCCTTGGATATACCTGAAATAAATAAAGGGTATGAATGACACACATTTGAAAACACATTTGTTGCACGTGATGGAAGACACTCTAAATCTAGCTGAACCAACAAAACCCTCCTCTTTTAGCTAGTAGAAAACAAAGCACTATCATTTTCTCTCTTCTAAGTGTCTGTGTCTTCTAAGTAAAACAGAATCCAAACTGCATTAGGAAAGCCTGAAAGGAGGATACACTGATCAAAATTCACGCTTTTCAGATGTTGATAACTGAAAAACATGAATGCTATTTCAGAGCTGAAGATCTTGATAACAGATGAATTATTACATCAGCCCAGCTTAGGGAAAAATAATTTGTCCTTTGAAAGAATACATTTAACCAGTATGAATCCAAGTATCAATATGCATTTTGCCTTGAGAGGCTTCCTGAAAAAAAATCCTATTGTTCTCTGTCTTTTATTAATCTAGTGAATTTTTTTGCTGGTCTAAACCATTGAGAAATATTTGTAAACATTTGCAAAATTCTGGAAGAATGGCTCAGTCTAAAAATCTGAATTACATTTGATTTGGGGAAAATCAAAGTTTTTAATTGCTTTATTCCTATTTGATAGCTATCCTCCTATAAAAGTTTTGTGCAATGCAAAGGTACAACACACTATAGTGCATATTGCCTAACAAATAGAATGAATTCAAAGGTTTTTATTCAGAAGAATTAATGGATTTTATAAAAAAGAAAGTAGCAATATATAAAAGTCAGGACTACTAGATATAAATAATTCTTTAAAATCATATTTAGAAAGTAGGAGATGTATATACATCAGTCCCCAAAGAAATCTTACCATGGTCTTCTGCGAACATCATACAGATCTATTTTGTTTGGAGTTCGACTTTTATCTACCCATGGGGAAGCTAAAAAGGAAATTAAATAAAATAAATTAAAACCTTTATCGTGTTTTAAATGCAACAGTATAATGAATAAATATGAGACTTTTCACTATATAAATATCATTATATGGTATCTATAAAAATATATGTGCTTGTGTAATCTGTTTTTGAAATACTTATATTCTCATATATATAAGCATATAATATAATACAATAATACTATATATAGATACAGATAAAGACCTTAAAAGATCACATTGTGTTGAAAAAATATTTACTGGCTATAGGTGACTATTGATTTAAGTGGGACCAGAATTTCAACCAAAGCACTTTAGAATACGAAATATTTTTTTCTTTGGACAAGAAAGTACTTATATTTAAAAACATTTATTAGTTGATTAATGTTGTATACAATATTACTGTGCCGATCTAAAGCTCAGCTACACACCTAAAAAATTATGCACTGACTCAGGAAAGCTTTAACTAAAAATGCAAATTAGAAAAGTAACATGAAATTATCACATTTTCTGAAAATAAAATGAGAATACATACATTTGAATGATATACACATTTGAGTGTTTGTAAAGGAAATGCTAAGATTAACAATCTTTTGCAAACATTTAATCTAAGCTTTACTATAATTTTAAACAAGGGTAGGCATCTTTTTCTTACTGAAAAACAAAATGAGCCTTTCAAAACCATTTGATAGCTTAACAAACACAAATAAAACTGAAAAGTTCCATGAAATGAAATAATGTTTTGTGATTTGCTCTCTCACTGTATGCCAACAGCATTGGGAGAGGTATTTCCTGATGTTAATCATTTTTTCTGTCTAGGAAATGAAGAAAGATATAGGCAGCTCCAGAATTCTTCCTGAAAAAGCATTCATCTAAGATAAATGGGAAGAATTAGGGTATCTCTACCCATGAATATAAGAGAAGCCATCAGCTTAGAGTAGCTATCTATTTCTGATTTTACTACATAAATCCTTTCCTAAGCGACCATAACCTGAGTTGGCATATCAGTTACCAGGACATTTAAAAAAGAACATAACTCAGATAACATTTATCAGTATATCTTTATCAACCATAGAAAACATTGCACGTTATTGCACACCAGTGAACCTCAAACTCTATACCAGTATTGTCTGTGATCTGACTAGACCACCGGACAGGTCCGTTGCAATCTGAAGAGACAGGGGTCTTTGAAATTTCAAGAAATGAGAAAACAGAATTTTTGGACAGGTATATGTCAAATTTATAACTTTATTATTATTATTACTTCGGTATAGGCAGGTTAAATTCACCAGTATTTTATAAGCCTGAAACCATGGTTAGCACATGTTCAATCATGAACTTTTTTTGTCCATCCAGAGTAACCCATCATTAGAATTCCATCTGAAAATCCATCCTTGAAATACACTCCCTGAGTCTTGCAAAATCTGCATCCAATGTACTCATTTCACTTTGTATTATGAGTAGTTTAGGTAAAATAACAAATACAAATCGAGGTACTGACCAACACTGCTATATCTTTGCCCAAACTTTCAGTCTTTCCACTAACATCCAATAAAAGTCTATGCACTATCAAATCTGTAGCTTTTAATCAACTCATGTCTTGGACAGTCTTCATAAACAGAATTATCTGAATGTATGCACTGAGATTTATTTCAAAATAACAGACAAAATGTAATTTACACTGCTGGTATGACAATAACTCTTAGTAATCTTCAAAAAGAAATGAATTAAAACTTTTTTTTAATGGTATTTTTGTCATATAGAAGATAAGTTCAACTCCTTAACTGCATTCTCCAAAGCAAACGGACGGTGATTCAAAGAGAATTTGAACACAAGAGCTGAGGAAGAGTGCTTCTAACATCATTGCATTCTCCTATAACAGCAGATACTGACATAGGCATTCATTTAAAATTGAATCACGTTTCTAAAGGCTCACAAAATAACAGACTAGCTCCTTAGCTAACATAAATTATCTACTGAAAAACATCAGATGAACATTTAGTTACAATTTATTTGATATCATAACTCTCAAGAAGATGATAGTGTAGCTTACTTCGCACACTATTTTGAACCACAATCTAACTTTCCTAAATTCTGAACTCAAATTTACAGAAATATGAGTTAAGATTACATTTTGTCTGTGTAACAGAAGACAATATGAGAAATAATCCAGCTGCATTTTTCTGCAAAATCCAAGAACTACAAACATATGTTAACGCGACAAGTGAGCACATAATTTCCTTGAGGTCAACACTAGTTGCCGAGACAGAACACGCTTCAGAATCATGTCCTTTAGATTAAATATAGTGCAGCCAATCTTTCACATACATGAAGTGGAAAAATTAATAATAACCCAACCTTGTAAGGAAGAATCAAATAATAATATTTTAAATGCCTGGAACTTTCCCTAATATTTCCAAAAGCACCAAAAGGCTCTTTGTAACAAAAGCTGGTGGTTTTTTTAACTGGAATACAAAGCAGAACTTCCCCCCCGCCCCCCCCCCCCCCCTTTATTTCTCTTTATGGAGAGAAAGCTCAAAACTTACGGTTAAAACAAAGGAAAAGAAAGGATCTGAAGACAAGTCTTTCCAAATCACTCTTCAGAGGAAGTCCTTCCTTTAAGACTCAAACAACTAAACTTTGCACTCAGTTCTATCATAGTTTTTTAGGAATTTCCTGGATTGCAACAAACTCCTAACTGTCCCTTTCTGGCTACATCTGGATCAGTAAGTTAAGAAGTTAATGGAAGGGAAGACATTCAGCAGAACCAGACTATGAACTATTATAACGGTCCAGTTACACCCTTAGCTCACAAAAGAAACTGTGAATAAACCACTCAGCACATTACTTCCAGCCTGTCTAATCCATTTGGAGATTACTGTGAATGCTAACACTTACAGTTTTTTCCTTTTGGGAGACAGACTGAGTGATGAACACAACAGCTAAATTCTACCTCTCCTGCACTAGCTTGGCCCTTTCAGTATGCACAGTCCTGGAAAGATTGTCAGCAGCTTCAGAGACGTCTGGAGAAGGTCTTTAAAAAACTTATTTCTCACCATGTCATTAAACCAGTATCTTCTGTGCCACGTGGCAATAAGGTTTTTTTTTCCTAACTAATGTATTACCTTTTGCTGAGACAAATATAACAAGCACCTACTTAAGTTTCCAAGTGAGGATATTTTTCTGGATTTATGCTGTGACAACAAAATTTTTCCTCAGATATTAATGGGTGCTGGATCATATAAACACTCATTAAGAAATATTACATTTACTGAGAAAACTAGTTCTATTGATCTTTAGGATGTTTTCTACAAGAGTTTACATACTCTAGTAGCAAGTCTTTGTATGGCTAAACATAAATAAGGACTCAGACCTCAGTATCTAAAATTTCATTCACACCAAAGAAGTGCTGAATTCCCTCTTCAACCTCAAGAATTAACATGACTAAATTACTCATTCACCCTAAGATCTCTCTGGATTAACACTTTTAATTTTAGATGTCTTTGAATGGTCTAGAATCTATTCACTGGTTTTGGTAATGTTCTGAGTGTTTAAGGATCTTATTGAAATTGCTGTTACTAGGAAACTGAAATTCCCTTAGGACTTCTGACCTCCAATGATCTAATTCTAATTTACCCTGATTTCACCTTTTAAAAAATAATTTTTTTAAAAGATGATAAAGGCTGTCTATGCAAAAATAAGTAATTATGTATTTATAATTATACAGGAAATAATTACAAGGCATGAAGACCACTGAAAAAGACACGTGTTGCTTTGGTCTGTATACAAAACACACTATAAAGCCATTTGGGGAAACTGGCTTACATCTTACTGAAAAAAGCCATTATATGGTCTAAGATGAATGCGAAATGAAATACTCAAGAAGATGATTACATATTCCTAAAGCCCTAAAACTGAAGATCAAGGCTTTTAAGATTTACAGTTTTATTTATATAACCTGCTGTTTAAAACATGCATTTTAATCCGACGCCTTGCAACCTGGATCACCAAACATCTTGAAGAAGTCAGCCTCACCGTGTTTCATTGTTGTGTACTAATATCTTTAAACTATGTCAACACCACACAGTTCTCTATTGCATACATCAGGCTTTTGTCATGCTGTCCTTTGATGATTTACTTGTTTGGCATATGGTTAGACTTGATATTTTATAAATTATTCATTGAATTTGACATCCCTCCTACTTCTGCTGTTTGCATTATGGAGATACTGACCTGGCCAGATTTCAAGCAAGAGTAAGGCATGGTTTGCTGTTGCTTCTGCACATGTAGAGCGGAAATCCTCAGTTTTGTTGATTACATGCAAAAGCAATTCATGCCCTACAGAAGCTGTCACAAGGTAAAGCCTATATAAAAGTATAGCTCAGGAAAAGGAGACCTTGGCTACATCTACATTTTTAATTCATGAGATGATTCCAGAGGCATAGGTGAGTGTGATGGCGGAGCCCTTCCTGAAAGTCATGCTGAATGAGACCTCAGTTATATCTGCCCTGCTCTACTGGTGAGGAATGTGTGTGCAAGGGTCAATTATTAACAGCTTTACAACCCTGTAACATTAGGGGAAAGAGGCCAAAACCTGATAGTAAAACAGGTAACAAATGCCAATTATCAAATCCCAGACAGCATCATCTTATTCTGACTCAAACTTCATTACCTTTCCATCTCAGAGGGTTACTAGGTATTCAGTCTCAATATAACATTTACTAGGTTAGACAAACAAATATTTGTTAAAGTTGATTTTTACTTTGCTTTCTCTCAACAAAAGATTCATGTGGATATTCAAACATCCATAAATACAGACTATTCAGTTCCCTGTGCCAGATTCAATAAAGTCTGGAGACAACTTTGAGGAGCAATGTACAGCTTATACTTGGCCCTTAGATTCATTTTGTATTTTCTCTGATCTTTTAGTGAACTTATGTGAACAAATCTGCATTCAGGTATGCGACAGCCCACACTAGTTGGGAAATGTGGTATTCCTCAGCTTAATACTCAGAAAGACATGTGAATTTTGTTGTAGCAGCAGCACCTTTGCAGAATTGACGACACATGGTAGCTAAAACCAGTAAACAGCCATAACTTTAAGAGCCCTTAACATTGATTATCATAAAGCGTTTTGCACTGCTGTAATTAGGACTCAGGATATATATATCATAATGATACCTTGGATTAGTAACTGATTAGTCCTGTCCCCCCAAGACAGATATAGTTCCTGACCAACTCCATGCTACCACAGAAGACATTTAGTCAAGACCAAATGCAGCTGCTTCTTAACTATTTTATTCAGCAAATGACTTAAAATTGCCAAGAGCTCAAATTATCTTCAGGTAAAATCTATCTAACATAGAAAGCTCTCTGCAATATCCTCTGTTACTTTTGTAGCACTGTCACCATACAGAAAAGAGAGGATAATCATCTCACAGAATTTTAATTCAGAATGTATTGCCTATGTGGCTATGGGCAATACTGGGCTCAGTTTTATCCCAAATCAGTTCAGCAATGAGTTTTATATGGCAACAGTCCATATGCAAACAAATGTATTGCTTTATTGGTCACAATATGTCAAAAGAAACAAAAGTGACTTGAATGTGTAACACATACTGCAGTCTGCAACTTAAAATTAATCCCTCAAATGACTATGTGTTATCTTAGTTCAGAGGGAAATATTTCTGCATCCACATATATGAACTGAACTGCAACCTTAATATATGTGTTGCTCACACTGGTTTTACTTGGACTAGCTACCATCCCCTCAAAGGGGGCTGGAATTATCAGAGCTTGAGGAGAAGAGGTGCAGAAGCAACAAGATGTTTTGTTGTTTGTTGTTGTTGTTTTTCTTTTGCTCCTATAAGAGTAAATTCTGGAGATTTCAACTGGCATCATAAAAACACAGAGATGGTGTGAACTTCAGCATGCAGGTATGGTGATCTGCTGGCTCCGATTTCATTAACTCACTGGAAATAACACAGTATTATCTGTACCTGGGTGGATCTGCTTGCACAGCTACAATGTTCAGCACATCAGTTTTGAAAAATGAGTCATAATTAAACATATTTTAAGATTTTCCATGCCATGAGTATGGTTAGATCCAAATCATGTCAGCCCATGTTCCTTCCTCCCAGATGTGAACAAAAAAAAAGGAATTAAACAAAGCTCAAAAAGGCTTGTTTCAGTGTAAAACATAGAACTATTCAACTTACACACTAATTGAACTAATTGATAATTTATAAACTGCATTATTGGGAAAGTGTTTTGGGTTTTGTTTTGCTTTTTTTTACTTTAAAGGCTCCTTTAAATGTTGAGTTGCTAACAGGAACTGACAGCTATAAAATATAAAACCTTTTGCAAAAAAAAAAAATTAAAGTTCTCAGTTTTTCAAGGCTTTTGATTCATTTTGTATGGATTTTTTAGGCTTTCTAGTCTCTTAGTGTCTGGTTCAGTAATGACTTTCTTTGGAGAGTTCAATATCATGGCTGCAACACTATTGCTTACCTTTAATGGCCAACACAAGAGCAGCTGTGCACAGCAAGTCCTTCATTTGGAGGGATACCATTTTATTTTATTAGAAATTGATTTTTAAAGCCCTTCCATTATTAATTTGTCTAAGCAGGGAATGCTTCACTATGTGAGTGAGACCTGTTTCACTGATATCTGGAAATGGATTCTAATTTTTTTTTAATTTTTTTTTTTTTTAAATGAAAGGGAAAAGATAATACTAACTCTTCTCTAGCCATATTTTTAATCCAAGAATTTTAAGACTTTATGGACAAAATTATTTTACTGGGTAATCAGCGCTTCAGCATTATCTCTTCTTTATCTGTGAATCTCTTCATTTAACACCTTGTAAGCCCCAATTACATAGGAATATCCTAGTAAAATACTGGCGTAAGCAATGTAAAGAGGCTTTTCTCTAATTAATTAGTTCCCATTGTATTATGCTTATTATATAAATAAGCAAAGTAAGGCTAAATATAAGGCAAGAATACAGTAAAAAAGGGAAAGAATACAGCAGTTCTTATTGCTGTACTTTTCAGCAATGGTATTACAAAGATCCTGAGAAGATTAACACACCTGCTGCTGCTTAAACAATGCTATGAATTTACGTATGAGACAATGAATATAATAGCACACTGAATCTTAAAAAAACTTGGTGTCACACATATTTCTGGCTTGAATCCCTAACCTTCAGAAGATCACCGAAGAAGCCATTTTATCTCTCTATACCCGTTTCTTCTATTTGAAAAATGAGGACAGTGATATTTTTATTACTTTTAAACCAGAAGATGTTTTGGGGATGAAAATTAAGCTGTGCGTTATATGCCATTCAGTATATATATGTCCTGCAGTATTGCATAAAACAGTCTAGGGCTGTTTGAGAACATGAAACCTCTTAGAACAGGTCTGGAGAACCTGGTAGTATAGAAGAAATAAACAGGAAAAGGCTGCCAGCGTGTGTTGTCCCTTCACTGACACTGTGGGACTCTCTAAAGGATGCTAATAAAACTCTGGCTTGTTCTGTTTACTAGCACAGATATACCTTTAAAAGTGAGGGAGCACATAAGCCTAAGAAAGACCTGTATGCATGATTAAGACATGCTCAGATATGC
This sequence comes from Chionis minor, assembly GCA_013398295.1. Lineage (NCBI taxonomy): Eukaryota > Metazoa > Chordata > Aves > Charadriiformes > Chionidae > Chionis > Chionis minor. The sequence goes on along the minus strand of VZSF01010837.1, from coordinate 989,556 downwards.
TTAAAGGAAGAATTAAGATTATGTAGGCGCTCAACTCCAACACTGCAATCTCGTTCAGTATCTACTCATTTAGCTAAGGAGGACTTTAACTTCACAGATACTTTACAACTTGAATTCAGTATTTCTCATGTAAACAGTCATATCCCCATAAATAGGATGACTGCCAACATCTTGAAATGCTACTTCATGTCTAGTACACCGGGAAGTCTGGCAAAGAATCAGTCTCCTTAGGAAGTACTATTTCTCTTCACGAATATGAAGTTCCTAATGTTCACCTAGGAAGTTGACATTGCAGCACTTTTACAGGCTTTCTTATAGTTATATGAGCCTGGGTGCAGCCAAAAACAAAGCCCTTCTCCACCCATTTCCTTTCATCTCCCACCCTGACATAGGTAATGTCGAACAAAGATGACAAACATGTATGTCTAGGTTTTGTGAAGGGCCACAGCACCACAGGCTGGAGGCTGCTTTTTCCTCTATGAAAAAACCTCAAAACAAAACAACAGAGAGAAGTCACAGAGCTATGCAACATTTTAGGAGAGTGGAAGTTGCCAGACATACCGCACTGGGAAAGAAAGTTTTAAATTTAATTTCCCATAGGCCCTTGTTAAATCTCCAGATGGAAGTGGGAAGATTTGGAACATCTGGGGACACAATAGTATTTCTTTTTCAGTTTTGTTTTTTTAATGAATTGCCTCAACCTTTTGGATCTTGATCAAATGTGGCACATTGCCACTTAAAGCAAACTGCAGACCAAATACTGTCATCTTCATAAAAGATACGCTGAACTTATTCATGCATCATCATGCCAGTGTTATCACTATATAAACGCAACTAATTGGAATCTGAAATGATCCATATCAGTGCTATCTTTGCTAGTACTACTTTTGGCAAATATTATTTAGTATACTTCCCTGAGAGAGATCAGTCGGTAGTGCTCATCAAATAGGTTTTTTAGTAAACATTCATCTAAATCAAGAGTGTGTTTTCATTTGAGTAATCCTTTGCAGCCAAACTTTCTTAAGTGTATTTATTGCTATAACTAGAAAGTCTCCTATATCATATTTAACTGCAAATAAATCTCTGCTGTCTGTAGTTCAAAATAAAATGCATCCTTTACAAAGAATCTCAGCCTTACAGCAACTAAAAAATAGACAGAGAGAGGTGGTACCTGGCAAAAGGCACAGAAATACAAAGGGGGGTTTTAAAATTTGTTTAATTAGTAATTGCTACAGTCAAAATAATGTGCTTCCTATTGCAGTATTTTAATGAAACATTGATTAACAATTATAATCCTCATTACCTCTATAATTAAGAAGGATTTCAATATTAAAAAAGGAACTGGTTGGTTTGTACCTACACTTCCAAGTGTCCTGACAAAAAATTGATATTAAATTGTTCTTTCAGTTAGCTGCTTTCTAAAACCTAGCAGTAAAATTAGCTGGGTAGATCCCTGTAAGTAACTTAATATCTGCCAAACCATATTAAACTACTTTAATTAAATTAATTTATTTTTCGTAACAGATTTGTCCACTGCTCTGTGGTTAATTATAAATTAAATCTGTAGTCTGATGTATATTAAAGTACCTTTCTGTCTACATGAAGTCAACAAAGCTCTACATGTGCAAGTCCACAGGCAGTCCACAAAAAGTCCACAAAAATCAGACTCCTTCTGCCAAAGAAAAATCTCCTTGGAAACAATATTATATATTAAAAAAAAACAAACCAAAAAACAAACCCAAACCCAAAACTGGGTCTACATTACAGATTCTAGGTGGCCCTGCTTGAGCAGGAGGGTTGGTCCAGGTGACTTCCAAAGGCTTCTTCCATCAATCATTCTGTGATTATTGTCACTTATTCTTACTTTTTGAAAAGTCATCAGATATTCTGTATTAGACAGTACATATCTGGTGAAAGAGATACATCCTTTCAGAATATTAATCCATTTCAGGTGTCTGTTTGGAGTATCGGAGTATCTTATCCTCTGAGGATGATCATATTTCCCTTTTCTTTTAAAGCAGAAAGTTTTGGATATTAAAATGCTATGTTTTGATATTTGCAATGTTATGTCTTTGCAAGTTGCAATTGGATTGGAACGAACTGGCAGTTTCAATGATCTTGCTAAAATGCTGTCAGATTGCTGCTTTTAATTTGAATCAAAACCTACTGAAACCCTATGTCTGCACTAGAATTAGGCAAGTGTCATCTTAAAATGACATCTTAAAAGTTTCTAGAATTAGAAGTATAAACTAAAAAATTAGGCAGGAAGATGTCCATCTGTTAGTACTACTGAGAAGGTGCTTCAACATTTATAATAATTTCTGTTTTCTTGCCATCTCACAGAGAATCCAAATTTTAAACTTGGTGGCTCACAGTTTTCCCAATGAAACTCTTCTTGTTTTGTTTACTGTTTCCGCCAACTTGCCTTTCAAAATTCCATAATATCAAGTTTCAGGAGGGTTTTCTTGAAAAAATACCCACAAAATATATTTCAGCTTTCTTTTGCAGTAGTGGTGAAAACTGAGTTTTACTCTTGTGTTATACATAAATAATGGTAAACACTTCCATTGCAGGACAAAGGCTGGAAACTTCTACAACAAACCTGGTGGATTTTGTAAAGAAACTAGAATTGAAAACATGCATTCCAGACAACTGAGTCCTCAGATGAAAACAGAAAGGAAGGAAAATAAATTATTTATATGCCCAGTCCCATCTTGTTTTCTGCAGACAACTCAGCTAAAATTCTGTTTGCAAACTGAACATTAAGAAATAGGAAGTGTTTTCTCATGCAAGTTATATGCGGGAGATAAATTGGAAAATCTGACAGTGATTTCCTGTTGAAAAGAAGGAAAGAAGCTGCAACTAATTCCCCAAAATGCCACCGTGTAAATTGAGATTTCTTGTTTTCCAAGATGACTCAAGATAGCCTCTGAGCATGCACTGGACAGTAGTGAAGGATAATGACCTCAAGGTCCCTGTGGCTGCAAGTCAGCTAGGACCATACACAAACCAGTATCATGTGTAACAGAATACAATACATATTTACTACATGCCTGTATGTCTGGCTCTGGCTTTTCTGTGCAGGCTTGTCGATACAAACAAAGTAACTGAAATTCTGATTTCAGTAACATTCTGGCACTTGGATATTTAAAACTGTTCATAGTTTTATCTTTTTTTTTTTTTAATTCATAGATTTCAGTGCAGCTTGGATTTAATTTTACTGAATCTGATCTCATCCATCACATATTATCTTCTTGCTATGGAAATTTAGTACCAAAAACTTAAACAACAGAAATCCCTCCCCTATGAGGATGCTCCATTTACCTGCATATCAGTCACAAAGGATTCTGTCCCTACTGCTTAGAAGGCTAAGTCTATTAGCAAAAATGACCTCTGGTAATGATATGCTTATAAGATGAAGATCAAGGCATTGCAGTTGGCTGTGAAAAAACTCACTTAAAATGTCTGAGCCATTTTATTTCAATGACTTGACAATTTCACCAGCCAGTCCATTAACTTGTTTTAACAATGTTAATGTATTTTAACTATTGTTAAGAATTATTAAATGTAAAAAAAAATCAAATTAAATGCTCAGAAAATATCCAAAGTTTGGCCAACTGTATATTGTATATTAAACCTCTAACAGTCCCCATTTTTTATGTGTTAGTAGGAGGTCTGTGTTAATGACAGGTGAAATGGACAATTGTAACTTGAATAGAAATTTTTCATCATGCAGAATCCAAAGCACTTGCAACCTAACTTCATTACATCAGTGTAACAATTTTCAAAACCTTTGCAAACAACCACTGCATGGCCTGTTCCCAGGTTTTGCACAGATAGATTAACATGGACAAAAAACATATGGAGTCTTCTTTTCATCCTCAGTCAATAAACCAGCAAATGCAATTTAGTTTCTGAGCAGAAGGATGTCTGGTGCTACTTTGTGTCAGCAAACATTATTTCTCCTTTGAGCAAGAGGGAAATTATGAAAGGAAAGTAGAGGAGATCACGGAATAAACTGTAGTCTCATGCAAATATGCTTCTTTCTTCAGATAAAATCAGTCTTAAATCCATCTTAAACTTAAAATCAGTTCCTTAAAAATAAAGGGCCCTAAGTACACCAGCAGGCTCTGAAGCCTCCTAGGTGATCGGTGCCTGTGTTCAAGCTCATGTTTCCATGGTGGAGATGTGTAATCTGGCATTAGAATGCTGTGGAAGAGGAGAGGGACAAAAAGCTGCAAGAAATCTCTTGGGATTCTCTGCCTCTTGGCTTGGGAGCTTCATTTAAGCTGAAGCCCTTGCTCCTCGCCCAAGCTCCATTTTGTGGAGGTCTGTGTACTATGTTGTATTTTGCTGATCCTGACCCTGACTCAGGGACTTCCTGGCCCGACCTCAGAGCCGCTTTGTCAGCATGGACTGGTTGGACTGACATGTGAATCTGACCCCAGTGCAATCACCGCATGTACCAGGAGGTCTCTATATGTCCATTTTTTTTAACATTGTCTTTTCCACACATTAATATTTGTGTTGAAAAAAACCCCAAACAAATAACACCTTACTTCCCAAAACAAGCACTGAGTACACTGGTACTTCTGAACTGACAGTAAGAGAGTAAGATTGGAACTAAGAAGAAAAGCTTTCTCCTTGTGGATGAGTACCTTTGCCCTGGCTAATCCATCAGTTGCACACTTCCATATTGGCCCAGCAGTGCTGGTCCTCTTCGACACTCTCTACATGGACAGACACTGCAGACACAACTAGACACTTTATGAAAATAATTACACGTGATCTTGTTTCTGTTGTTCTGAATGACAGTTCTGAATGACAAGTATTAACATTTCTGAGTTTTTTTCAATGTTCCTTTTGAAAGTGGAGAAAACACAAAGTTCTGAGGAACACTTCTATGATGGAGACTGCTCATGCCCCCATTAGGTATTTAGACACACTTGTAAGATCCCTCTGAATCTCGTCTTCTCTAGACTGAAAGCTAGTTCTCTCAGCCTCTCCTCATATGACAGATCCTCCAAGTCCTTAGTCATCTTTGTGTCTTTTCAGTGAGTCCCTGTCTCTCTTGTACTGGGGAATCTAGAATTGGATCTTTCACTCCAGATGTCTCACCACTGTTAAGTGAAGAGGAAGGACCACCTCCCTCCACTTGCTAGAAATGCTCTGCTTAATGCACCCCAGGCTGTCATTGGCCATGTCCAACTTGTCCATCAGGACCCCGGGTTTTTTTCTGTAAAGTTATTTTCCGGCTGGTCAGCCATGCATATACTGCAGTTATTCCTCTACAAGAAGCAAGACTTTGCATTTCTCTCTTTTGAACTTAATGATATTTCTTTCAACTCAACTCTCCAGCTTGTTGAGGTCCCTCTTACTGGCAGTACAGCCATCTTGCGTAGGAGCCACTCCCAGTTTTGAACTGTCTACAGACTTGCTGAAGGTGAACCCTGTCCCACCATCCAGGTCATTAATGCGGATATTGAATAGCATCGGCCCCTGTTGAATAGTATTGAATCCTGGGGTACACCACTTTTGACTGGCTTCTGGTGGATTTCATACGACTTCCGATAACCCTTTAAGGCCAGAAGTTCAGGCAGTTTTTAGTCCACCTCACTATTTATCTAAGACATATATGAGGCTGTTAAGGGAAACAGCATGAAAACATTTCCTCTTGAGGTCAAGACAAATAACATTACCGCTTTTCCTTCACCCGCTAAGCCTGTCATCTCATCATAGACAGTTATCAGGTTGATCAGGTATGACTTCCCCTTTCATCCATGCTGACCACTTCAAATCATCTTCTTGTCCATACTATGCTTCAAAAAAATTTCCAAGAGGACTTGCTCCATCACTTTCCCAGGGAAAAATGTAAGTATGACACCTTGTAGTTCCCTGGGTCCTCCTTCCTGCCCTTATTGAAGACAGAAGTGACATTTGTTTCCTCAGGAAAGAAGGAACCTCTCCTGGTTTCCATGACCTTTCAATGATAATTGAGGATGCCCTTACAATGACATAGAATCACAGACTACTTTGGGTTGGAAGGGACCTTAAAATGTCATGTAGTCCAACTTCCCCTGCAATGAACAGCCTGTCCTCATACGGGAGGTGCTCCATCCCTCTGATCATTTTTGTGGCCCTCCTCTGGACCCGCTCCAAAGGGTCCATGTTTTTCCTGTGCTGGACACAGTACTCCAGGTAGGCTCTCATGAGAGTGGAGTAAGGGGGACAATCACCTCCCTGGACCTGCTGGCCACGCTTCTTTTGATGCAGCCCTGGATACCGTTGGCCTTCTGGGCTCTGAGTGCATATTGTCAGATCATGTTTATGTCCACCTTTTCATCTACCTGTACTCCCAAGCCCTTCTCAGCAAGGCTGCTCTCAATCCCTTCATCCCCCAGCCTGTATTGACACCAGGCATTGACCTGACCCAGGTGCAGGACCCTGCACTTGTCCTTGTTGAACCTTGTTAGGTTCACGTGGGCCCACTTCTGGATCCTGTCCAGGTCTGACATCCACCAGTCCCCTCAATACTCATGGGTGCATCCTATCAGGTCACAAGGATGCATGTCCAGTTTGTTTAAATATCCCCTAACATGGTCCTCCTCCACTGAGGGCAAACCATCCTTGCTCCAGAATTTGCCTCTGATCGCAGAGGCCTGTGATTACTGAGGGCTGGTCTTATGAGTAAGGACTGAGGTAAAGAAGGTCATGAGTACCTTGGCCTTTTCCATGCCTTTTGTCAACAAGTCCCCTGTCCCAGCAGGGAGCGGCAGGCCTACATTCTGCAGTAAGTCCATATTTTCCTTAGTCTTCCTTTTGCTGCTTGATGTTCCTGTAGAAGCTCTTCTTCTTGTCCCTCATATCCCTCACCAGATAAAGTGGGCTTTGGCTTTTCTAACCGTGTTCCTACATGTTTGGACAGTGTCTCTATATTTCTTCTAGGTCACCTCTCCTTGCTTCCACCTCTTGTACACTTCCCTTTTAAATTAAGAATTTAGCAGGTATCTTCAGCACCTGGAGATAGAGATTCCTGTCTTGATTCTGTTACAACTCCATAAACGTATGTAAAAAGGACAACGCATTCTTACAACACTGAAACCATCTCTTGAAAGAAGAACTAATTTATGATATATAACGTGAAATGTAAGAATGAGTATGTATTACATCCTTCCTAAAAGTTGCATTCACTTCATTTGTTTATTCTTCTGAGCTCTTTTATTAAACTACTGTTTACTTACTCTTGAGTTGTTCAGAGCTCATAGAATAGCTAATAGAAATCTCAAAATTGCTCTTGGCATCTTCGTATCAAAATGGATGGTTGCCAGCACAGCAACAGAGTACAGCATTTCTCTTCACCAATGCGCTGCCATTGAAACTAATGAAAATGTTGATACTAAGTACTCTCACTAATCTTTGAAATTATTTTAGGAAAGGAATGCTTTCTTAAATAACTTAAAGAAAAAGTTCAGTATGAGAAGACTCATACTGAGTCTTTAAATCAAGCTGATTAAAACCCTAACTGAAAAAGATGAAAAAAAGGGTTTGAAGCCCATGGAGATATCCTGCATCTTTAGCTCTTCTCTACCATTTCTGTCTTGATGTTTGAGAATGAGAGCTGAACTGAGTATGTTCTAGGGCAAAACAGTCAATAGACAAAATGAAGCAAGTAATGCTCAAGAAAGAGAGAAGTTGACCTCAATGCAGTCTCTGATATTACCTTCTATTGGGGCATACTGTAAGGTAAATACATGAAATTGCCATACAGTTCCCTTTTATGCCTGGTTCTGCTATCACTGCAAATATCAACATATATGTATGTTTATGTATATACTTCTAATATTTAGCTTTCTTGCACATTTGAATCTATCCATCTACACATCTAAATCTGACCTGCCTGGGTTACATAGTTTCTTCTCCTTCAAAACAAAACCAAAGGTAACACCACATTGAATGTGGTTTTCTCCTCAGTAAAAACAACATTTTGCATAAGGAACATTTGATGGACAAATTACATCATAACATTAAAGTAAGTAAGTACTTTGGTATCATTACTTTCTCTACCTGATGCTGTTAGCTACTTTTGTAAATAAGAGTTTCCTATTCTTATACTTCTGCATCTAATTACTATTGTACCTAAGCCTGATAACATTTATTAAAAGTGTATAAAGAAGAAGGTCGGAGTAAAGGAACTGGTCTAAATGCCACTTGTCTCAACCTAGGTCATAGTCAGACAGAAGCTGTCGTGTCTTCTTTATAGGGACAAGGGAGCACAAATGTACTGAAGAAGCAGACAAAGCACAGCTGAAAATGATACGAAAACATATATGTGATGCTAGAGGAGAGTACAACAGTACAAAAAATAGAATATATGTAGGAAACAAGGGGATTTATGTAATAGGAAAACAATCTAATTTTTCACACATACTTTCCACCCATGGGGTTGCTCATAGAAAGATTCTTTCGTGTTGCCGGTTACTATGGTGACAAGGACAGCCCAAGAGCCTACTTAGGACAGAAGTAATGTACTGCCTAGCCCATTACTCAAGGCACTGGGATACTATCAGATAAAAACATTAGTTCAAGAAACCTGTGATTGAAGACATCCTTGATAGCTTAGAGGTACCAAAGATTGATTCTTTTTAAGGGAGGAAAGACTGAATGGATATATTTCAGCTAATAATGAGCAGACTTATCCATACGTTTTAATTTTGCTTTTTGATACGTCCAAATACTTTCACAAATATCATCACTATGGAGAAATTCATCTCTTTGAAGCAGGCTTACCTAAGGTCAATATACTGAGGCAATGTTTTACAATTTATATCATTTTCAAAAAGCAAATGTAAAAAGCATCCATTCCAGTAGATGAAACTTGATTTCATTTTCAGAACATTTATGTATGTCAGACGGATGTCTGCAAACTGAAGCTAAGAGCTTACAAAAAGAAAAAGATGGACAAACTTGTGCAAAGACCTATTCTAAAAATCTAAAATCCAAAGGGGAAAACAAGCTTCTACCATTTTATAGAGGCGCGCTAAGAAAAAATGAATAGAGATTCTGAGGCTCCTGTGTTGTGTTGGTAAACAACTGGAGTAGACAGGTTAGCTAGATGTAAGAATATATTTTTCAGTATACAAGATAATCTTGCACTTGAAAATTAATTTCCTAGAGATCGCCACAGAGAAGTATTTAAGAAACACTTCTTTTTCAGCACTTATAAAACATCACTATACAGTAGGCAGTGACAAATGGTGACCCCAAACACAGTACTAATAGATCCCAAAAGCATTGAAACACAGCAGTTGGAAATAAGAGAGATATGAAATTAGCATTTTTCAATATTATTTTTTCTGCAACATCCCACTGTATTTATTTCATCAGCACCTAGCATGACAAAACAAACAGGATTCAAGTGTTATGAAGTATTTCTTCCTGTAAACTAACCTAAGGCAATTTCTCCGTCTCTGCTAGCAACTGTGCTAATTATGCAGTAGCAGCTTTAGAATAATCCTCCTCACCCTCAGAAACACCAACAGTCTTATATAAACAGACGATAAAAGATCTCAAAGGATCTCAAAGGTCTTCCTTAACCAGTTGTAGACAAGGGACAAGAGACTGCCCACAACTGTCTTTCCCATACTGGACACATTATTCTGTCACTGATAACAGCATCACTTAACAAGAACAGAAGCAGCACAGGCAGTCTGCCTTGCCATAAAACAAGCCTTTCCATCAGCTAGTACACATCAAAAATCAAATTAAGGCTACTGATGACCTAAATTCAGTAAAACATACATCTGTTTAAATTAATTACTGTGATCCAGTAATCAGAATCTTCAACAGGTGGAACAGAGACTGGTTGAAATAATCAAGTTGTATTCATTGACCTTAGCTCTCATAGCACAGACATAATTGGCAGAGACTGTGGATTCTTCAGGCAGAAGATAAAGATAGCACAGTGCAGTCTTATTGTCACTGACTTTAACCGTAAGGCTATCTGTCTAGTCAGTGAGTCCCTATTTTTAAAACTAGACAGGTACAAAAATCTCACTGGCAAATATTCAACTGTTTCTTTACACAACACAAAGGAAACAATACAAAAATAATATTTAACTGTTCAGCTTCTAGAAGGACATCATCTTCTGTTCCTCTTATTGTAAAAAATACTAGTTACATATTTCACTTGCAGTTTCCTCCCCTTCATACTAGCTTTACACCAGAATAATTTTGCAGTCTTTGAGTTACTTCTGACATGCAGAAACATCATTTATGTAAGAAAGTAATCTTTGGTTATCTTTTATTGCTTACAAAAAATTCAGAATATTTTTAAGGCAACATGTGACATAGGATAGTTCTTTAGGAGACTTCAGTTACCTGGGTAATATCTAGCGAGGCCAGTTGCACTACCAAAAACCTGCCATAATAAAGTGGGGTCTTCTTCTCTGTTCCGCTTGAATACATCATCCAACGCCGCAGTCCAGTTGAGTTCGTTTAACACTATTGTTGCTGTCAAAGATAAAACAGATTTGGTATTACAAAGTTACATCCTAACACAAACAACAACTACGAAAAGCAAACCTAACTATTGCAGAAAGTAATAACATCTCATTTAACTAATCAACAAAGTAAATTTAAAGAAACAGTCCTCTTCCTTGGGAATTTAAGTTCCTCATGCTCTCTTTTTCCCCTTGCAATATTTGTATGCAATGACTGTTGGTTTATTTGCATAGCCAATGTCTTCTACAAATACTTTGTTTTTGAGATGTCACTCTAATTGCACTTCCCAGTTATAGAAAAATAAATGCAAGTTTATAAATTTGATGATTCTACTAATTGCAACACACTGCAATAAGAACAACTAGAACGATGCCAACAAAAGTAGGTGAGTCTCTTATAAAGGTAACAAAGATGTCCCTTTCCAAATGGATGCTGTAAGAGGATTATATGGGAAAAAGACAATGATTAGTTATTTGAATTGTAACATTAAGGTGGGACCGCATGCATAGCAGTATTCATTATTGCCTGCTTAAAAGATCTTAATGTTCATAGAGGTGATCACTTACAAAAAGATCAGCAACATGAATGTTAGTATTTATGAATTGGATCGGTTCCACAATGAACTTAAAATACAAGGAAATTCACATTTCAGCTAAACAATATGTGGCCAGTTATACAGAAACCTATATTCACAAATTTGTCCTGTACCAATGCTTATTTTAATCAACCAATCAAATATATTATATAATCAATCAAATTTATGATATATTGACATGTTCTATAACTTTTTTTTTAAAAAAAGATATGTTGGGAGACTTAATCAAACACTGATGAACACTGCTACGGTAATAGTTAATTGACTATAGTCAGGTGTCAATGAAATTTTATTGTGATACAGACTATCTTATGATATAACTTCTGATAAATCATCCTTTTCACCTCATTTAATCATCTGTAAATATCTCATTAATCCCCCCCAATGTTAATAATGTTAGGCAATAGCAGCTATTCAGTTAATTAGAAAGATCAAGGGCTTTTTGTTGGTTTGGTCACTAATTCTTTCTTTTGTGTTGCCTAATGGCATTGTAAGTAAAGTTTCTAAAACTGAAACATCTAGATTATCAAGCCAAGAGTGGAAAGAGAATTGGAGGGGGAAAAAACATTTGAAAACAGCTAAAGAAGTTGGTATAAATCCTATGAAAGTCAGCACTGTAATACAGATCCTGCTTCCACTATGGTATTGCACACAGGAAAGAAAATTCAAGTTCTCTTGCAAATGGGCAAGTCAATCTGAAATAAAACAGTTCATGTTTAAGGCACAGGAATGGCATCACAGTACAAAATGTAATATGTAGGTCTACATTCTGGCCCTCTGCTACTGTGAAAAAAAGAACCAATAAAAATAAGAACAGGTTGAAAGTTAACATTTGACAGCCCATTTCCAAAGTGAGGTTGTTAACAGGCACTGGAGAAATGAGATCACATCAACTTTTGCAGGCTTGCTTTTAAAGGTTAAGGAGAAAATTGCTACACCGTGTGTTTTGCAGAAAGGTTTATCTGTTTTTTCTGAAGTAGTTTTAAGATAATATCACTCTCTCAAGATACAGATTTTCATAGAAATATCAGATTAAATTTCCAACTCTTGAGATTCCTTGTAAGCACGTACTACTTGTCTCTTTGTCAAGTAGGCAATTATAAATATATATATATATATATGTTTACTTAAGAAAGAAGAAAAATTCCCTGAGGCACCATGAGAAGTTAATTATGATTTTAAAATGGTTACTGTTCAATTATCTCTTTCAGATCCAGTTTGATCTACTGTGTAATTAAGCATTAAGTACAGACTTTCTCAATTTAACTTTGTTTCGGATCTTACTTCCAGAATTGGCTCCATGAAGTCGTTAGAAGCTCTGCCATTTACTTAGACAAGAATTTCCTCTCTTGCTTGAATTTTTATTTTTTCACATTACCGTTTCCTCATCTGACGTACAGAGTACTTGGTCCAGTGGAAGCCTACGCCAGTGCCTCCTGGTGGCATTTAGGACACTGGAGCTTAGGACACATACTTGAGGCACATGGGAGACTAATTCTTACCTCTTTGGCAGCTGATAAAGCATTTAGATTTCAGGGTCCTCTATGAATTTCCAATCCCCATAATGATATAAACAAATGCATTTATTTGGTCTTGGGACCTGACTTAAAATTGCTACAGCTTCTACCCCCAAATCTGTCAGTGACTTTACCACCTGGGGCAGACGCCTGACATCCCTATTCAGCAAAACTTTTAATCAGTTTAAAACAGTTAATTGTGCTCATAAGTGCTTTTCTAAATGGGTGTCTCTGCACCCCATGAAAAAAAATCTTCTCTTATGAAATGTGGTACAGTATTTCTAAAGAGAGACTTTCCTCCAGACAATAATCTTACTAACGTATAAACCATATTCAATAAAGATATATTAAACACATTAATGCACATTTACAAGTATTCTTGCAGTGTCTAACATCACCCAAAAATATCTTGCAGTTATATATATGAACCTATATGTTTTCACACACCTTTGCACATACACAGTCATATATATATATATATAAAAATACATATCTAAAATACATGCATATACAAAAAATGGAGAAACTAAGGAGACAATCTACAAATAGTAAAATAATTAAGTACTGAAGTAGCGAATGGATATATTAAAACTAATAATTTCAGCATTTTATTAGACTTGAGATTAGGCTATAAAGCAAGAAATATAGCTTACTAGATTTTATTTTTAATATTTGTGGAGAAGTGATACTTTATAGTCAAAGTCAAGAATTTTACGATCATATTTACGTCCCACTTTTCCCTTCCTCCTCCTCTACAACTTTCTCCCAGAGACAAATACAACCTTCTTAATAATACAAGAACTTGCAGATAGGGACAAAAAAACCCAACACTTAAGTTGGAATTAAAAAAAATAATAATGTGGAATTTAAGATGAGCAACAAGAATAGAACATCCTAACAACAGAAGTAAAATTAAATCAATCTGGGAAAATGCTGCTAACAGTATGTAAGATATCTGTTCTCAGATACTGAAAAACACACCTTCCTGCACTCCAGAAATTCATAGTTAAATGCTCGAGTCTCCTTTCAGGAATAAATTTTAACATCACACATGTAACTTCAACATGTACCACCTTCCTCTTAATTTACTTTCTCATTATGACAACAACAATTTGTGCTTGGAACAGACACACCGAGTTTATTTGGTGGGACTGATATGCAAATAGCTGTTATACAATCGTTAAAACAATTACTTCTGGAGCAGTTTGCTATTTGTAATTCAAATTTGCTCCCTTCATCCAGAGTTTTTTGTTTGTTTGTTTTCATTCTATATACAAGTATGTTTGATATAGAATGCACCCACATTGGTGTTAACTAACCTAGTAATCAATAAATAAGGAAATTTAGCTTTAATAATTTATTTCTCTAAGTGTTTTTCCACAGCTTATACTACTCTTTTATTTCTGCTGAAGAATACACCCTGCACTTGAAAAGGCAAGCGGTAAATCAAGTCCCCTAGTTGTTTCCTTTAATGCAATACCTCTGGTAATAGGCAATTTCAAACCAATACCTCTAGATTCTGGTTTAAAGCCCATGGCAGTGGATTTGAAACTTGCCAACCAAAGAAAAGCAAGTAAAGCAACTCATAAACAGTCACAAAACTATTCTTTGAATGGTTCCTACTAAAATATCATGATTCTCAATTTGCACAGAAAAATCAATGCAGTGCTCCTGTCAGTAGCTCACAGTAGAGCCCATGGCACTTGTCAGAAGACACTAATTTGAAAGACATGGATTTTATATTGACTTCATGAATATAGTGAATAATTAATTTATGTTTCTGTTATTATAAAAAAATAAAATGTTTAGAAGTGTTATAACCACACCTACTGAGATGCTGCATATGCTGGAAACACTTGCCTTTCTTTTTGAGTTACCTTCTGTACAGGAAAGAGCATTTGAGTGATAATTGGCAGAAAATCTAGTTGGAGACACCTCTCCAATAAGCTTATTTCCCATTCTGCTAAAAGAAGCCTTTGAAGATCACTACTTCAAAGTAGATCAACTGCTACTTTTCACTAGATATGGGCAAGATGGAAAAATAAAATTTATCATCACACAATAGGAAACATTATTCTTTCTGGCTAATTCCACTGAACTCTATCCATCTTTTTCCTTTTTTCCCCTCTTCTTTACGACATGGGGTTTAGGGTCCTTGACAAGGAATGGATTCAATTTTCCTCTGCAAAAGCAATCAATAAAAAATAGAGAGCACTACTGTGCTCTCTTTAAAAGAACTGGAATGCACTTCTGATGATTTATTCAATGTATAGGCTCAGGCCTGCATACAAGGCAGAGTACAACTTTATTTGAAAAGCCTGAGAGCTATTTACTATATCTGAAAACACGTCAGCTGCTGTTCCCTGATGTGGCAGCTACACGTACACTAGGTAGAACAGAAGGGAGCTCCTCAGCAGTTCATTAATCTTATTTTAGTGTGTGGAATGTATTGCACTTCCATATTCTATTTAATGAAGTTGACTCATTGATTTCTTTAAAGGAAACACTGACTAGTCATTGTTGTTAAGTTAAATATATATTTGCAATCAAATATTATGGTATTTAAAACTATTTTTTTCAAGATTACATTCCTTCCAGCTTATGTTAAATTACATAGAATGTTAAAAACTCTTAACTGTCATTGGAAAGTTGCATTCCCATCTTATTTTACATTGGACTAAGAAGGAATGGTCTTTAAGGTGTTTATAATCAGACTTTTATAGTATATTATCAGATTTTTGCACTGGCTTATATATATATGTGTGTGTATATATACATATATATATAAATGCACACGCATACAAATTTTCTATGTAATTGCCAAATATAGTAATCTGAAGAACTATTCAGAAGAACTATTCTGGTAGTAACTTGAACTTCAGTCCTTCAAATTTAGATACATGTTTTAAGCCATCTACTTCTCTCATGCAAAGTTCAGCATAAGCAAAAGGCCAGAGGAAAGGAAGGATTATAGTGGCTCCAAACTGAACACTGTCTCCAAGGTAACTGGTCCTCAGAGTCAAATCAGAAATCTGAATTTAGATACTTAGGCTTCCCACAGAAATTTGCAGGAAAGCGTCCAACTCAAAACAGTCATCCAAAAAAATTTCACAGCTGATTAGAAAACAGAAGACAGTAATAAGAAACTTCTGAGAGCTAGGGAAACTGGGGAGTGTTTTATCCAATATAGATATACATATATGTATCTCTATAGAGGTTAAGCAAATAAATCAGAACTCAAAGGATGCACTTCCATCTACTTACAATGTTAGAGCACACTGTGAGATACACACGTGGATCATAGCAGTGTGTATCTACAAACTGTATGTTTAAATATAGTTTGCACACATACTCCAGAGTAACAAATTTACCAGATCAGTTACAAACATTGTAATAACTTGTATTTACTTTGAAAACATGCACCAGCTGTCTTGCAAGTGTTCACATATTTATTTATTTAACTACATACTTTGAAAGGTAAAGAATTAAAAATGGAAAAAATATTACAAACTGAATAAACTGTTCATTTTTATCTAAACAAGGATATATGATTGCAGAAAAAGTTTACATTCAAAGCACAGAAGGAAAAGAAAAAAGAGTCTTAAAATTTAACATACAATAGCTATTATGTAGTGGCAGTTCCAATTGGATGGATCATTACTTTAAGTGATGCTCTGCTGGATCTTGTATATATAAATCAGTTACAAAATCTTGCTTTGAAAGTATCAATTGTATTTCCTATCAAAACAGAATTTAAAATTGCTGGATAATCAGAACTGTTCTGGTAATGTGCCTTCAACGGTGCATAAAAAGCAAAGTATTAAAATACAATTTTTAGTACATGGAACAATAATGAAATCAAATCATTTCAATATCTGAGATTGCTGAAAGAATATTTTATAGAATAGATACTTTACACTCTTAATTAAAAGCATAAATGATAAAATGTCATGTACTTTTTTTCTTTAAATGAACAGCTTCTCTACTCCCCATTAGATATCTGACATTATGTCCCAGACATTTCTATAAATAATTCTCTGAAGAAGTCACTGAAGTCTAGCATACTGTTGTGTCTGCATCAAATCAAGTAAATTAATTGGCAATGCCATACGCTGTCTGCTGACTGGCTTAGCCGCCACATGCTGATAGCTGGAGCAACACAGTAAAAGCTCATTAAAATAAGAAATGCCCAGGAGAAGGAAATGAGAATAAAAATGTCAAGAAGAGAAGGTGGAATTAAACTCCTATTATAGCTCAAGAAAAAAGAGTTAATACAATGAAGAGTCACAGACTCTTCAGTATGTACTCATAATTTTTCAACAAGTTATTTATCTCTGTAAAACAGAAAAGACACCCATATTATATTTTGCAACATATTGCCAGTAACAGGATTTGTGCATCTGACAAGTTGGGAAGGATGAACGTTGGTTTTTGCCTTGCTTCCTCTAACATCAAAATATACCAGCATGTATTCTAGAATGGAATAATACACAATATAAACAACCACACAATGCTCTTGGTTTTTTTTCTGGGAAGATGGCAAAAAGACATAATATATGAAAGATACTGTTGATTAGAGTGATTCTGGAGGACTTTTAGATTTTGTAGAGCTATGCACAGTATAAGAACCTAAGTAAAATGGAAAACAGAATCAATTTATTAAAGTAATTACAGCACCTCCTGATTTTTCAATATTTATTATTAGTTTTTATAGGTGACTTCAAGGTAGGCCCTCTAATTGGAAATAATTCCTTCTTTAAAAAAACAGATGACGTATTATTTTTAAATGAGTATGTTGTATTTTTATGGAAATATCAAGGATTAAATATCAACAAAACACCCATTTAGAAAGTAATGATGACTATATTACACATACTCTGGTCTTCCTTCACTTTGCTCTAATTTTTGTTAGCATTTCAAAGGATATCATAGTGACACTCAAATTAAACTAGCTATAGAGATATGCTTGATCTTTAATGAAGACTTCTCTTGATAAAACTTTTTAATTAGGTGTTAACAAAAACAAACAAAACCAGTCAAAAGACTGTCTGGAAATGCTGTTCTGGAATAATTTACTGAACTATGTCTTCAGTCTGCCAGGGTACCACTACTTCGATAACTTTCCAGTCACTAAAGCATCTTACAAAATCAGTAAATCCTAAGCAGTAGCGGAGTTAAGTAAGAAGGAAAACAACTAGAAACAGAACTCATGCAAAAATATTCTCTCCTACTTCATGCTTTCTGCAATTTTTTAACTATTTTGCCAATTTCCATTATAATTTATATTACCTGTAGTCTGAAAACTCAGTTAATTCAGAAATGGATGCTATTACATGTTAGTTTTAAGTAGATCACCTACTCAAATGTTCTTACGATTTTGCTTACAATGTGTATATTGTCCATCAACAGCAGTTCCTTCTATCCTCTCCCTAGACATGGTAAATTGGGAAGCACAGGTATCTCCAGCAAAAATAGAGGTGCATTAACACAATAAAATAAAGATTTCTTGACACTTTTTCTAGGATACTGGGTGTTTGTCTTCTCCATTATGCCAAAGAGATGAATTGCAAGTTGACAAATTGCTGAGAACAGCCACTAAAATACTCTGTGAAGAAGAGAAAACTTGTCTTCTGAAAGGAGACAAAGAATTTGAGTAATAGAGTCAAGAAAAATGAGGCATAGTCAGAAAGCAAGCCTAACCCTGAAAAGGTTAGGTTAGCTGTTTCCTGCCCTGGTCTGATATGACTCCCTTTGCTACAAATAAAGAAAGGGTCCTTTTAGAAGCTGAAATTTAGTAACCATAAACAATACATTTTTTTTACAGAGTTAGTGCAACACAAGAACTGGAAGTAAAACTGCTTTTTTTGTTCATTATTAATTAATTAATGTTAAATGTCTATAATAAACTATGGATATTTTTTACTACCTTAACGTATATCTCTATATAGTGCATACATATGTATATATTATTAACAATTACATATTATAAGATCATATATGGAGAACATACGTATATATCACCGACTACTTTTTCTGAGGTTTAGGCCATTTTAACAAATATAACAGTGGATTTGGCTAATGGATTCTAATCTAATCCCCATATAAATGAAATATTAATGAATAGCAGGCTGGTTTCATCTATCCAAATGTATCTCTGGCAAGAGAAATCCCAGAGACACCGTGTGTGAGCAGAATACAATGCACAAGTGGGAAACGTGAGAAAAATGTTGATGAGACAAGGTCTGTTTCATCACCTGAGCTGGTACAGATGTGACAGCCCCTGCTCTTTATCAATATTCTAACCATCTCATGGATGACTCTTGCAGACTAAAAACAATATTTCCACGATCTTTCTTTTTGTTCTTGGTGGTGGTGGTGGTGGTTTGGGTCAAAGGTTGCACCAAAGAGGAAGAGGACAGATATTTTCTAAAATTCAGCTACCCAAGGAAGAAGTCCCCTCTCTCCAACAGATGAAACATCTGTCCCACGTGCATCTGCATGCTTTTTCTCAGGAGTAGACCACAAAAGCAAAATATAAATTCTACAGCCTGGCATCATCACAGGTATTGTACCTCAACTGTTAATTAAGCTTGGTTTGGTGTTGTTTTCCTGGTTATATAGAGGGAATATGAATAAAACCCTCCTAAATATGAAGGCACTATAGGGTACTAGAAAGGTGAAAGTTCAAAGCTTGCTGCCTGTTCAGAGGTTCTCCTCTCTCTGAAGACATTGCTATTTCTTGCTATGAACAACGACTTTGCCTGTTTCTTTACAAGAGGTTTTTATTTCATCTGTAGCATTCAAACTATGAGGAACAAAACACAAACTCCCCGTCCTGTGCTTCCGAGATGCCAAGCTGAATTCCACTCCTGGGGTGAAGCCTGGCCTCCCTGACGTTAACGACAAAACTCCTTTACTGCACAGGGAACTGAATTCATCCCTCATTTTCAGAACACTGTACCCCCGCAGTGTTCATCCAGTCTCTCTGTATGAAGTATTTTGTCAGCCTAATGCAGTAAGTAGATCACAGAATTAGGAGCCAGGACTTACTAATTTAGAATTTTTAAGCAAATGGAAAAACCACCACCCTTAAAAATCACTTCATAAGACTCAAAATGCCTTTGAAATAATAAAAGACTCAAAAGGATCTTTGGGAATGCAGTAAAATTAAGCTTCTTTGTAGTTTTTTTGTCTGCTTCCACGCTAGGAGTACTCTCAGGATTCATCTGAATTTTCTGTATTCACCGCTTTATTCACCTGACATAGCAGCTCTTTGAGTGTTCTACAAAGTGTCCAAACAGAAACACATTTTTATAATCATCTGCTTGCTGAAGGTCTCCTTGTTTTTAATTTACTTTGTAATTATATAAAACCACAGGAAGAGGCAGTAAAGTTGCAGAAAACAACCGGAATGGGATGAAAACAGAAATCTTATTGCCTTATATAGACCTACCCTATGGTTTAAGAAGACATTTTATTAGCTTTTATATATATCTAACCTAACGGTTTAAACTGTACTATATTTTAACTGCTTTAGCTTCCCATATTTAAATACGGGCCATAATCCTTCCTGAATTAGTAAACATTGCATAAACAGAACTTTTAAAATCAGAGAAGCTGCTGAGTGAGACTGCTAAGGGCTCCTATATAGATCATTCCAAATAAAAGGAAGAGATTAATGTATTAGGGAGATACACACATGCATAGAATAACTGCTATGGAGTAAAAAAAATGCAGCAGGAACCAAAACAGTTAAGAAGGCATTATAAAGACCTCTGAAGTCATACAGGATTTTAAACAGCTACTTTCGGCTTAGGGAGTGAAGATACAGAGTACCACATTTCCTAGGATAAGGAGGAGGATACAAAAACATGAAACTGGATTTTAAATCAGGCTTCAAGAAGTCATATCACATAGTGAAATGCAACAAACTTCAGCCCCAGTCTTACAGCCATTTCTACATGTTTAACTTTCGTATTTGATAAATGAAGGAACACAAAACTGAATGCCAGGAGCTTAGCACCAGCTAAATCCCATCGTGCTCTAACAATCTGCATCAATTCAGGATGTACTCCAGGGAAATAAGGGTCCAAATCTGCTAACAACCCAGTCAGCAACTCTTTCCAAAAAAAGAAAAAAGGAAAGATCTAGTGGCTTTTTTTCATATCTTTTTTTAAAAAAGTTGACCATATGAAGCAACAGCAGACTTATCCTAAGTGCGAAACTCATGACTTCACTTTTCTAACAGCATACTGGTTTCAGTGGCTTCACCTGTCCCAGTGAGCAACGCAGTGCAGTGCAACGGAAGCAGGGCTGTATATCGAAACAGCTGGTGTTGGGGATGTGACATTCCTATTATACGGGATTTGGAGATTTTCTTTGCTGCTACAGCTGATCTCTGCTGTAGGCTGAGTGCCCCCAACAGCCGATGCGGGTGAGGGTGCTGTGAGTGTGTGCCACCTCGTCCAGCGGCATCGGTGGGGAGCCCAGCTGGCCCGCTCTGAGGCGGCTCAGCAATGTCAAGTGCAGTAACTTGGGCCAAGCAGCGTTTTCTTCCAAAGAGTGTTTCTGATCTGAACTAAAATTCTAACATAGACAGATCCAGCCCTCATGAAACAGTAATGAAGGGTCAAATAAATTTGATAGACGAGAGTGAGAACAACTTGCTTTTCAGTGATAAAGAAATTCAAAGAGGCGATGCTTAGCTCCATATTCGAGTGTCATTCTGTCTCAAGTACAGTGTCACCTTGCAATTTTCATCACCCAAGTCATCTTTAGCAGCAAACGTGTTTGGATTCAATTATATTATTTACTATAAACAAAAGGAGAGTACATTCAATTTCAGCTAACAAGATGGGCCTGAGCATGATAAAAAGAAACATACATACCAACAAAGAGTACGTATGTCACAGCACAGTTTCTCATCTAAAAAGCAATTATTTTCTTGGTACAAATATTCTGTAGACTAATGGCCAGATTCCCACCTGTTGCAAGTGGACACATTTTCGCTAAAGCCACTGATATGGTATTCCAGCGTATACCAGCTGAAAATCTGACCGTGATTTTAGAAATATTTGCTTCACCATTACAACATGTGACCCGAAAGCAAAGTTAAGAAATTTTGGCACTTTAAGGATCCAACAGCACGATGTGTTATACTATATGTTGCATTTTACTTCAGTCAGTTCCTCTAAACACTTTATCCATATAACAATGGTTCAGAAAATGAAACAGTAAAGAAACCTGAGCTGTGATCCTGGTTTACATAAACTGATGTAACGACATTGAAGGTGTTGGCCCTAATTTGATGTACATGCTTTTAACTTTAATTCTAATACTGACTTTCAGGAAAATCTTTGTCATATCATAATCTTAATAAGCATCTTCCTCAGCTATGGAACAGGAACAATTTATTTATTCTTAATGTCATTGTCAGGTCTTAGTAATAATCTTTAAGAGTCTTTAATGTCTTGAAGGTCTTTTAAGCAATTTCTTGACATAATCTGGTACTTTGGCACAAAAGCAGCTTTGTGATGTTCATCGTTTCTGTATTGTTTATGAGTCAACATCTGGATAGCATTTTGCAACTGCAAACTTAGGTCAGCAGAGTCATACGTAAACAAATTATTTCATGGCTTTTTTTCAAAGCATCAATCCAACAACTGGAACATCTACTGATGCTTGCAGAGCTGTCAAACAAAAATGACTTTTTCTTATCAATATATGTAGTTTTGGGGATTTTTTTCAGATCTTCAGGCATCTGATCACTGGCAGAATTATAAAAAAATTTTTTTTAGAGTCATGAAATAAAGAATACTAAGTTTCAAAGAATTCTTCTTGTTTTAAGTAAAACACATTTATTTTTGCAGAAACCAGAAAACATATTTTATTCTCCTGGCTTTCTACAAGATAGAACCAAAAACTGGCAAGGTACAAACATTCTGGACAATAGACTCTTACAAACTTACTTCAGGGACAACATTCAAAGACACATTGTAGGACTAACCAAAGACCATTTTTTTCTCACAAAATGAGGTTGCAGGTGCATGACCTAGTGAGTAATCATCAGGTATCTCTCCCATGGCCCCCTTCTTGGCAGTTTATGCCACAGCAAAGCATAAAATACTGTCAAAAGCATCCAGTTTGCACTTCCTGACAGCACACAACAAGCCGAGAAAGCTGACAAGCTATCCATCACCTGTTCAGAACACCATAACCCCTAAGGAAAGGGATTGGAAAAGAGAAATGCTGTAGCTATGTAATTTGTCATGATTAATTATTTATTTATTAATGTATCATGATTTCATTTTGCTAAGTACAATCTAATCACATAAGGAGGAATCCTTCATGTCTTGGAAATTTAAAAATGAGAATTAGGACCAGACATATCAAGACAAACACGAGCTGGGGATTCAGGGGAGGAGCGTAGCAAGAGCAGCACAAGAGCAGAGGTTGGCTCTTGCGGAGCCATGCCATAGCCCACAGTTACCTGCTGTCCTCCTGCTTTCTGCAAAATAAAAAGTGGTCAGCATCCCACTGCCTCTGACCTCTCATTCCCTGTTACGTGTGGAAGAGAAGTCTGATCAAATTACAGAATAATTTGAAAGTGGAAGGCAATCTTATTGACTAGAAAAGGAAAAACTAAAGGAGAAGTGATGCAAGAACCCACCTGCCATAGAAATGGAGAGACATTTGCAACAAATTAGCTGAAAAGGTGGGGTTTGCGCAGGCATGTGGCGAGCTACCAAAAAGTGAAAAGTATTTTTGGGGGTAGATCAATAATCGGAAGCAACATCTGAGAGGTTTCAAGACAGTAAATCAAGAATCATGCTTGTGCAACAGGTGGAAAGTACTTCATAAAATTAGTTCAAAAATTAGTACTGATTATTCAGAAGGGAAACAAAACCATTAACCCCATATGACCAACCACAACAAAGCTACTTGTAGAGATGCACTAAGAGAGATCCTTGATAAATTCTATATTTTGTGCCATTTTCAATCATCAACCATCAACACATAAAAAAATATAAATAAAGCATATATAAATAAGAAATACTATTTATAGCTAAATATATTCTAAGTAGTCACATCTTCTGGATTAAAAAGAAACAAAGGTATATTCAGATTAAAAAAACCCTAAAACCAAAACAACAAAAAACAAACAAAACCCAACCTCAGTTCCTCCCTCCCCCCCTTCCCCCCCCCCAAAAAAAAACCCAACAACCCACAAACAAAAGCCCCATCCCTGG